>PVJD01009768.1:0-59568 GCA_004026545.1 Mormoops blainvillei
TCCCCAGTGCTAAATTTTTCAATGTCTTCTCTGATTTTGATAGCAAAAAATCAAAACTTATCAGTTAGCCTATCAAGACCCACCCCCATCAGGCCTCATCCCAGTCTCCAACCATCCTTATATACCACATTTTCTAACATGCCGCTTTTACTTTAGTCAGGTCTGTTCCATTGATGACCTAGCAACCCAGCAAGCTTATTCATTCACAGATTGTCATAGTACAATGAGATGCTGTATTTCTTTCATTCAAAAACATATTGTAAGTATACTCTGTGGCAGGATCTTGATGAGGTGCTAGATTCCAAAGGTGAACAAGTCAGTCCCCAGCCATCTAGTGGAGGTGACAGACATTTAAACAGACAATCATATTATTATAGCATGATAAGTGGTGTGGTAAAGGAGGCCCAGGGAGTTGTGGGAGCCCATAGGAGAGGCACCTAACCCAGACTTGGGAGAGCATGGAACAATTCAAGAAGTAGTGTCATAATCCTTACACATGAAGGCTGAGTAAGAGCTAGCAAAACAAGGAACTGGAGAGGGGAAGTGACATTCCCAGTAGAAAGAGCAGGAACCAAAGAGGACCACAGAGACAGTTAGAGTTGCAATATGTTTCAGATATCTTTGCATTGTGCTTGCACCTAGTACTCTCAGGCACATAAGAAGTACTCAGGAATTGATTCTTAATTGACCATTCTGCCTCTTCACCTGCTAGGCTATTTAACAGATTCTTTTTGGCCAAGGGATGCTATATTAATTATTCTGTGTTAACAAGCAATGCAAAAATCTCAGTGACTGACTGCAACAAAATTTATTTTCTTACTCTCACAAAGTCCATTTTAAATGCAGGTGACAATCTGAGGCAGCTTTCCTTAATGTGGTGACTCAGTGATACCTGCTACTCTGATTTTTGGCATATACATCTCTACATATGTTTCCATAATCACTATGGGAGGAGGAAGAGAAAGTGAAGAGTCTCATACTGGCAATAAAATGCCCCAGTCACGAAATGTGTCACTTCATCTAACAATTAATTGGCTAGAATGAGTCACATGCCTCTCCTCAACAGCACAGGGACATGTGGTAGTGGAATCCTGCAACATGCTCAGAAGGAGAAAAGAACAAGTTAGACTAGCACCAGCAAGGTGAGTGCCAGACTTTACTTAAGCAGATATTGCTTCTGATTATCACGTACTAAGTTGATCTGTTGGTTATTGTGTTCAGAGAGCAAAGTACTCAAATGTTCGAGCTTAGATGGTTTTGTTACAGTTGTTGCTTTTCCTGAATGGAAATTATGCCATCATCTGTTCTTGGGTTTGAGCCAACAATGCTAAGCCTTCTGGAAAAGTGATTACATTACTTGAGCCACAGTATTGGTGGTGCTTTTGTCACCATTTGGAAAATATGATTTATCATGGTATGAGTGAAACAAGACAAACAGCCAAGTGGCAGACCCAGGACAGACCCACTACACTCTCTAGGTCTTTGTTACCTGATAAAGATTTCTTCATCTGTATCTTTGATGGGCGATTTATCTCTTTCTGCAGATTGGGCTAGAGTGCAACCTAAGTCATACCTATTATCCATTTCTATCTATATTTCTTATATACAAACACTACAAGGTAATGTATACCAGACAAATGTCTTAGTGTGTATTCTCAGAGTGGGTACCTAATATACCAGGTCCTGAAAAATTGTTCTAATAACTTTTTAAGGTATTTGCAGGCTAGTTAATACTAGCTTCCTAATTCATCCTAAATATGGATGTTAAACATATATTGATAATTGGAACAATTATAATAGGAAAGGTTTAAAAGTTTGATGGTACTAAAGAGGATGTGAACAAGAGAGCACACTCTTACTGAAAGTGAAAATTGGTATAACATTATCAAAGACAGATATCAAATATATATTTTTGGAGCCCCAACATGGTGCCAGAATAGGTGGAAACTACACTAACCTCGCCCTAGGACCAGACTGGAATTACAACTAAATTATAGAAAAATCATCCTGAATAACCAGCTGAACACTAGCTGGACAGAAGCCTTATAACCAAGGACTTATGGAAGAAACCACATCACCACATCAAGACTGACAGGAAGTACAGCAGTGTGAGAGGGCTGGCTGGGCTCCCACAGACGGCAGCTGATGTTCCAGAGGGATATTAAGTAACTGGAGGTTTCCCCCTGAAAAGAGTGGGATCTAAACCCCAAGCTGGGTTCCCCAGCCTAGAACACCAGAACTGGGAAAGGAACCCAAATTACATCTGGCTGTGAAAAGCAGTAGGGTTTCCATATGCCAGAGACAGATGGCTAGAGTTACAGAGAGCCTCTTAAAGGGCCAACACACAAAATTTCATTTTCAGCCACTTACCCTGGGCTCCAGTATAGGGAGGCCGGAGTGGACTGGAACATGTGGGCAGAGTCTGGGGTTGGTGGCTCTGCAGAGAAGGATGAAGGGTCAGCCACCAAGACGCCTGTGCTCAGTCATTCCCCATGCTGCAGAAGCCATCTTTCTCAGGCAGAGCACTCCTCTCCATGTGACATCAGCCTGGGGGGAAGCAATAGCCCCACCCTAAGGAATCCCTCTCACCCCACACTGTGGAGCTTAAGCCAGGCTGCTGAGGAATACCACTGAAGGCACTTTTGGTGATTAAGCCTAAAAGATAGACTGCAGGCAGAGGCGGATATCTGGGAGATCTGAGACCTTAGCTTACCCTCCTGCAGGCCCAGTGCTGTTATAGGACAGCCTTGGTGTGCAGCCTGGTTCTTTCTACACACACCCAGGCCCAGCAGAGGGAGCCAAACGCTGTGGTTCACTGATAACTGCAAACAGCTTGCTCAGGGCCAGTCACAGGCGACATATGACATAGGTTGCACCAGGGTCTTTGCAGATCTACCTAATACATAGAAACAAACACAAAGAAGCAGCCAAAATGGAAAGATAAATAAACAGCCCCCAAATGGAAGAACAAGAGACTTCTCCAAAAGAAGAGCCAGATGAAATGGAGACAAGCAATTTATCAGATATAGAATTTAAAGTAATGATTACAACGATGCACAACAGCATGAAAAAAGACATAGAAACCATTAATAGGACCAGTCAATAAAGTATGTAATATCTGAAATAAATAATACACTGGAAGGAAAGATATCTTTTAATATATATTAAAATATAACTTTTCAGACCCTATAAGCTAACATTTCCAGTGCTAGGAATTTATCCTGTGGAAATGTCGCTTTAGCCCTGACCAGCATGGCTCAGTTGGTTTGGTGTCATTCCGCAAAGTGAAAGGTTGCCAGTTCAATTCCTGGTCAGGGCAGTTGCCTGAGTTGCGGGTTTGATCCCTAATCGGGGCGCATGCGAGAAGCAACTGATCAATGTTATTCTCTCACATAAATGTTGCTCGCCCTCCCTTACCCTCTCTCTCTAAAAAAATAAATAAATAAATAAAATATTTTTAAATGTTACTTTATATGTCAAAAGATTTATATACGGTATGTTTATTGCAGCATTGTTCATAGCAGAAAAATGGAAACAACGCACATGTGTATTCATAGAGGGAGAATATATACAATGGTGCATTATTTTTTTTAATTAGATGGATCTACATGCACTGATATGGAAAAATTTCCATGCTGTATACTCAATGAAGAAAGAAAGTTCAAAAATAGCATGAATAGTTTGTTTAAAAATTGTTTTGTCTCAATAAATGCTATTACACATAAAGGAAAAATGTTTAGAGGAATAGATATCAACTTAATAGTACTTGTATCTGTAGTGCTGGAACTATGGGACACTTTCACTTTTTATACTACCTGTATAGTTTTGTAATGTTAGAAAATTTTGTAATCAGGAAATGACATTACATTTTTTCTAATTTAAAAAACAACATAGACCCTTCTTCAATGAAAACTTATAATAACATTCTTTGAATTAAACCTGACTTCTGAGGAAATTTTAGTTTGCTCTACAAGTCAGGGAATAAATTTGACAGCTCTTAACTTGACCAGTCAAGTGTAACAGAATAGAGCTTAGCAAAAGACTCTGAGCAATTAAAGCTGCAGAATAATTACCAGTCATCAGAGCTTCTGATGGAATCCAGGCCTTTGCTCTGTCGTCTTTGATCTGCTCTCAGGGCCTAATGAGCTAAGTGCTTAGCACTTTGAGGACGAGAGCACAGTTCTCATCAGACCACACTCTTTAAAACTTTCCACAACTACCAGTTGTTTACAGAATAAATCCAAATCATTTAGCATGGCATTCAAGACCTTATGCTATTCCCACCCTAAATCCCAACCTAGTCAAAAGACTTACCCACCATAATGTCTAAGATCTTTAAGCAGATTTAAGATTGAATTTTCTCCCTCATCTCCATTTCAACAAACCCTAACCTACTTGTCTTCCAAAGCCAAGTTCACTTGTCTTTTTTCCATATTCCACCCTTTCTAGATCCCTACCAGAAAGCATTAAACTGTCTTTCTCCTAAATTCCTGCATGGTCATGTTTATACTGCTTTCATGGCACTTACACTTTCTTACAAATGATATCCTTAATAAAATGTCAGCCCCATGAACCCCCTCCATTGTGCACAGCATCTTGCTTGCACATGCCAGGCTGATAGTGGATATTTATGGAATCGAATGGGTAAAGAATGAATGAATTCCCTTTTAACAAGAGCTCCACCAACTTGCACATGCTGCCAGCCAGTGGTAGTAGCCTCCTTTGGCTCGTCTACTGTTCAGCACACTGCTGCTCCTCAGAGCCCCAAGTTATTCTGTAAATGAAGAGCAGTTTAAGGTAGTTTGGCAGGCCTGAAAGTGCTAAAGTCAAAGTTAGGTAATGTGGCCTTGTAGCCTCAGAGCTTCCACTAACTAGATATATGATTTTCAAGCCAGTTCCATCACTTTCTGGATTTGTTTCCATGTCTTCAAAATGAAGAAGCAGCTAGGATGGTTTCCAGGGTCTGATATTGTATGGTTTTCATACTCTGCAAACTCAAGTTAACTAGAGCTATGAGGTCCTTGGATAGTTGCCACCATCATTTCTCATCTATTCTTGAATGTACTTATAACAATATGGACAGAGGCATTTCCTTAAAATCCTCTCCAAATGCTCTTTCCTTGTTGGGATATAATGGGACACACCAGGGCCTGACCATCTCAACTCTCTGACTAGTATTGGCTCTCAGGAGGAAACTGGGTAGTGATCCTTAGAAGCAGGAGGGGGCAGGAGGATAAGGGGAGGAAACTCAGTTTTAAAACATGGAGTCAGTCAAAGCCTCTAATAGTCGGAAAAAACTTTATTGTGAAACCCTTCTTTTTCTGTGAGAAATGTGTTTTAAAAGTTATATTCTGGGAAAAAAGAGGAGTTACCTTTTAACATTACTATTATGATTAAACTATTTAATTTATTTTAAAACAAGAGTTTGATATCAATAAAATACTGTCCCTGCCCTGGACGGTGTGGCTCAGTGTGTTGGGCATCAGCCCACAAGACAAAAGTTTGCTGGTTCAATTCCTGGTGAGGGCACATGCCTGGGTTGCAGGCCAGGTCACCGGCTGGGGTGTGCAAGAGGCAACCCACTGATGTTTCTCTCGTACATGGCACATCTATGTTCTCTCCGTCTTTTTCTCCCTCCCTTCCCCTCTCTCATAAAATAAATAAACAAAATCTTAAAAAAAATAAAACACTGTCCCTGTTCTCCCAGTTGGGGAGTAGAGAGGAGGCCAATGTAAATACAGGTAGGTATAAGGAGAAGAGAAATTCTTATTGTCAGGGTCAGGTTTTAAAGGCAAGAAAGAACAAAGGACTGCCAAGTTACTTGGAAAAAGATATACATAACTAGGGTTTTATATTTGGTTAACAGATTTAATGGGTATTGCCTTTAAAGTTTTGGCACTTGCAAAGTTCCAATTAAGGTGCATATTCTTTCGATAAAAAAATTTGAACATGGAGAAGTCTAATTCTAGTTCCAAGGGAAAATATTCACCCTTTCTCCATTATATAATGGCAGAGGTGAAAATTATAAGAACAATGATTAAATTTGGGAAAAGGATCTCCTCTGAGCAGAAACTGACAGGTGGGAAAAAATGTTTCCTAGTTACAAGGAACAACTGCTTTAACTTTAGCTGAACCAATGTTATCAGTATATATAAAGAAATAGTATCCACAGAAGATAGCAAGAGAGGTGGGGAAGGAAGGAGAAGGGGAGATACACACAAACCACACACTCACACACAAACTTGAAATAAAAAGTTCACAAACAATCTTATAATCATATCCAGCTTTATAGGTATGTGACCTGTATGGTAGCACAGGGCTCCATGTCTGGTCCCCTCACTGTATTGAAATTCTTAAGAATTTTGTTTTAGAACTTGTGTTTTGCAAGTGAAGTCAGATGAAACAGTGGAGCATGCCCGTGAGCAGATGAAATTCAAATAATAGGTGTGTCTGCTGCCATTTCTTGCTGCCGTCGTTTGAATATAGCATTTGTGATGCCTCGTGAGCACAGAACTCCAGTGGACTCATGATGCATGGGAGTTTAGCAAGACTCAAAGTAAGGGCAAGGTCAGAGTGTTGAATCTACAGTTGAGTAAGGCAGGGGTTTGGCGGGGAAGTGGTGGTGGTGACAAACCAAAGAGGCCATTCTTTCTTTTCCAACCAGAACCTGTATCCAGTGCAGAAAGAATGCAACAGTGTTCTGAGAAACACGAAGACTAAGTAACACTGTCATATCCTATTATGTTACTTTCCTGTATTAGCTAACAACTTATGCTGAAAATGATGACATCAAGGGAAAGGGAATGATGAGCCAGTCCTTTCCCTTTCATCCTTCCTTAATCATTGGTAAGTTGAAGGTAGATAATGTTGATAGAATGCACATGCATGAAGAAATGAAATAAAAACAGTTGAATTAGTTTTGTGCAGTGTGCCACTATTCTGGTTAAGAACTAAATACATACTATATGTATAGGCATATATGAACGGCAAGATATGAACTATGGAATTTTGGTGACTTAGCATATAAGTTAAATGCTGTTACATATGCATTTTAAACTGACACTGCAAAACATAAAGATGTATTGTAAGTTCATGTTAATATTTTTTTTTACTCAAGATGATAGAAAATTAAAAAATGCTATGACAAGTCAAGAGAAAGAATGCAGAAGAAAGGAAAAAGCGTTACATTTGAATTCCTTTAACAACCTTTTTTCCTGCTTTTTCATCAAGGAGGTTCACATTTGCATTTTGCTATGGACCCTCAAATTCTGTAGTTGTCCTGCTTAAAATGTGTGAGGCCCTTGAAGCTTTCTACTCTGATATTCTCTATTTATTTTTAAATAGTGCTCATAATCCACTAAACCAATTTCATGACCCTAAAGGGTTGTGATGGACAGTTGGAAGAACCCTTACTTAGAGGCTAGAGTGCATGGTTAACATTCCCCAAACATTTTTCTCCTCAACTAAAGCATAGGTCTTAACAGTCAGGCCTGGGGTCAATCAGAGGTGGTATTGTTCCACTTGAGAGAGATAAGCAGTATTAGAAAGGTCCTACCAGCACGTTCACAAGACTGCTTGATTAACTGTTGCCATGGCTTCTAGAACCAACGAGATGGGTAGTTTGGTCTCTCAAAGCCTTATACATATGTCTCTTTAACTTTACTTCAGAAGTCTCTGTAATCTATCAAAGTAATGCTTCAATTACATTTATACCAAAGCTATTCCAGGTACTAGGTCAAGAAGCCGCCCCCTATTCTATTTCCCATCTAAAATTATACATCACTCTGTTATCCCAATAAGGTCATAAGACAGAATTATACAACGTGTGCCAGATATTAACATCCTGCAGAGGAAACTACATTTCTAACAAAATTAATACTATGGTGGTTCAGAGCATAAGTTTAGGTGTCAGTTACAAACAGATATTGATCCCAGCTCTGGCCCTCTCTTGGCTGTGTGACTTAACCTTTCTGAGTTTTGATTTCCTCATCTGTAAAATGGAAATATTAATACCTACCTTAGAGTGTTGCTGTGAGGATCAAATTAGTTAATGTTTACAAAGTGCCTAATAGCCCTTAGTAGATGATAGCTGTTATCATTGTTGTCATTTGTATTTCCAACAGAGAGATTTAAGTAAAATTATCTACAAATATGTCTTCCTTACACAACTTTTATCCTGAATCGTTTGATCCAGTCAAAAGGATCTTTCTCGAGTGCCTGTTCAGTGGTTCTTAATCAGGGTTAACTTTGCCCCACCAGGTGATATTTGGCAATGTCTAGAGACGTCATTAGTTGTCACAACTGTGGGGAAAGTGCTACTGACATCTAGTGGGTAGAGGCCAGAGATGCTGCTAAACATCCTACAATGCACAGTACACCACTTCCCCACATGCAACAAAGAATGATCTAGTACAACTGTCAATAGAATCAGGGTTGAGAAACTTGCTCTGGTTGAAGCCTAGACTAGCATCTGTAGGAAAGAGCATAGCTCCTTCAACACCTCCAAAATCGAATTATTCCAACCCCACAACTCCTGTCTTCCAAAGTTCCTGGAGCTACAGGACATATGGTGTAGTATCAAAGAAGAATATCCATAGCTATCTGAAAAAGTTATTAAAATACTCCTCATTTTTTCAAATACATATTTATATGAGTCCTGATTCTTTTCACATGCTGTAACCAAAACAACATATGGCAGTCAATTGAACACAGGAGCAGATATGAGAATCTAGCTGTCTTTTATTATACCAGATATTAAAGAGATTTTCACTTTTTTGTTTTGGAAAATGTAAAGTTTTTTTTTAAATTTCATTTTACCAGTACTGAGAAATACCTATGCTTGACACAAAATTAAAATTGCAAACGGGACACATCCTTCACCACCTACCTGGATTACTATCGCATCTACAAATTACTATTCCAGAAAGAAATATATTCTAAATAAGAATCTAGCTGATGTTTATCATTTGTTTTCTAGGGATAGACACAACCTGAGTAAGAATATGAGGACCCTTGGAAAATGTATAACTAGAACTGTTTTGGATAAAAACAGAAGAGTATTCTCATAGAAAAGGTTAAAGGATTTTAAGAAAGGGAATTGATGAAAAGAAGGGTAAATATGTAAGAATAGGTGGACATTTGAAGTAGAAAATGACAAGATAAGGCTAAAAAGTTAAAAGTGAATTGAAGCTGTATCTTAGTCTACTAATGAAACTGGAGTCAGAATGAAAGTTAACCAATCGAAAACTATTCAAATGTCCATTAACAGGAGACTAGATGAATAAATTGTGGTGTATTCATACAACAAAATGCTATTCAGCAATAGAAAGGAATGGACTGCTGATACACACAGAACATTGGATGAATCTCAACAACATTATAAGTGAAAAAAGCCAGACACAAAAGAATATATACAGTATGATTCCATTTATATAAAGTTAAAGAACAGGCAAAAATAATCTATGGTGATATATTTTAGAACAATGGGTACCCATGAGAGGGTAGGGACTGACTGAGAGGAGGCACAAGGGAACTTTCTGGGGTTACTTGGACGATACATGGGTGTATACATTTTTTTCAAAGATAAAACTGTACGCTCAAGATCCATGCCTTTAACTGAATTAAGCTGTACCTCAATGAAAAATTATAGTAAGTTAATGAAGCAATGGATCAATTGTGATTTAAAAGAAGCTATTATTGATTTCACCTAAGATGCATGTTTCATTCCAACTGAAATGGTTGAAACAAGGCTGTCACCACCTGTGGTCTGTTTTCATGCACCTGAGACAATCCCTCTCATCCCATAGTATTTCTACCCTTATGTGCATGTATCCCATGTCCTAACATGGAGCTTCATGTGATTTCTCATTCTCAGAGTACAGAGAGGGCCAGGATGGGGAAAAAGACTCAGTTCTCAGTCCCAAATGATCTCCTTCCCACCTTCACTACTCCACTTGGAATACACTAGGAGCTTCCTGTATGGACTCCCTGTTTTCCAGCCTGCCCTGCTACAGTTCTTTGTCTACGCAGCAACTTTTTCAATCAGATGATACCATTTCCCTACTCAGACCTCTCAAAGGCTTCTCGCCACACTCAGATGAATGTGGAAAATTTCTCTCTCTTTGTGTGCTTTTTATGTTCCCTCATTTATAATATAATTGTTGTAAATAATTGACAAGCAGGTCATGGCAGTGTTAAAGTTTTTGCTTCAACCATCAAGCAATTTAGAAAACACAAAAAGAGATAAAACACTTACTGTATTTACCCATGTTTTTGTGCATTCTTTTATTCTTCCTTCCTAACAGTCTGATACTACTTTCATTATTTCTTGCCTGTTTATATAAGTTCCTATAATCATTATTTTCTGCTGGCATCACATTCTCTCAATTTATCTTCATATGAGAATGCTTTTTTTCTTTTTATTATTTAAATCATTTTTATTTTTCAGTTATATTTGACATAAAATATTATATTAGTTTCAGGTGAACAGCCCACTGATTAAACATTGTATAACTTACTAAGTGATCATCCTGATATATCTCATACATACCTGACACAATACATAGATATTAGAATACTATTTACTATAATCCCTATGCCGTACTTTACATCCCTATGGCTATCTGTTACAACCAATTTGTACTTCTTAATCCTTTCACTTTTTTCACTCACACCCCAAAATCCCTCCCATCCAGCAACTGTCGAAATGTTCTCTGTATCTATGAGTCTGTTTCTATTCCGGTGTTCATTTATTATGTTTTTAAGATTCAATTGTTGATAGATATATGTTTATTGCCATTTTGTTGTTCATATTTTTTATCTTTTTTTCTTCTTCTTAAAGAAGACCCTTTAACATTTCATGTAATACTGGTTTGGTGGTAATGAACTCCTTTAGATATTTCTTCTCTAAGGAGTTCTTTATCGGTCCTCTGATTCTAAATGATAGCTTTGCTGGATAGAGTAATCTTGGTTGCAGGTCCTTGCTTTTCATCACTTTGAATGGTTCACGCCACTCCTTGCTTGCAAAGTTTCTATTGAGAAATCAGCAGACAGTCTTATGAGAACTCCCTTGTAGGTAACTAACTGCTTTTCTCTTGCTGCTTTTAATATTCTCTCTTTATCTTTAACTTTTGGAATTTTAATTATGATGTTTCTTGGAGTGGGCCTCTTTGGGTTCGTCCTGTTCAGGACACTCTTCACTTCCTGGACTTGTATATTGTCTATTTCCTTCACCAGCTTAGGGAAGTTTTCTGTTATTATTTTTCAAATAGGTTTTCAATTTCTTGCTCTCTCTCTTCTTCCAGCACCCCCATTATGTGAATGTTGGTACACTTGAAGTTGTCTCAGAGGCTCCTTACACTATCTTCATTTTTTTAGATTCTTTTTTCTTTTTGTTGTTCTGATTGGGTATTTTTTGCTCCCTTATATTCCAAATCACAGGTTTAACACTTGACTTCATGTGCTCTGCTGTTGACTCCTTGTAAATTATTTTTCATTTCAGTTAGTTTACCTTTCATTGCTGACTGGTTCTTTTTTATGGTGTTGAACTGCTCACTAAGCTCATTAAGTATCCTTTTAACCAGTGTTTTGAACTCTGCATCTAATGGATTGCTTGTCTCCATTTTGTTTAGGTTTTTTTCTGAAATTTTGCTCTGTTCTTTCATTTGGGATATGTTTCTTTGTCTCACAATTTTGTCAGCCTCCCTGTGTTTGTTCCTACATAGTAAGTAGAGCTACTACATCTCCCAGGCTTGGTTGAATAGCCAGGTGTAGTAGGTGTCCTGTAGGGTCCAGTGGTACAATGTCCCCATTTACCTTAGCAGGGGCACTCCAGGTGTACCCCCACAATGTGGGCTTTGTAACCCTCCTATTGTAGTTGATTATTGATTGCTGTTGGCACATCAGTGCAGGGATTTATCCCCAGACCAATCACCTGTGAAGACTGGCTGCAATTACTGTGGAGGAACAGCTGTGCAGGGGCCCACCCTACAGAGCAGGACTTACTTCAGTGGGGCTCTGGCGTCTGCTAAACCAGCCCCTTGAGTGTGCCACTTGTGGAGATGATTGGATGGTGCTTCAAAGTGGTCCGAAGCTTTCCGCCCAATGCACTGGCTCTGGAGCCTCCCAGGAGGTGCAGATCAAGGTCAGCCACTGCCTGTGTTCTGTTCAGGGCAACTCAGCATAATCTGGAAAGTGATCTGCAGATGGCTGCTATTTGTACTGGGCTTGAAGTTGCCCAAGAAAGGCCAAGCTGTGAACCAAGGCTGGCTGCTGCTAGTACTTAGCCTGGGGCCATTAGCAAGAGGTATGGGGCACATGGAGACCAGGTGCTGCTTGTTTGAGAGATTTTAGGAAAGTCTGATGGGTGAGCCAAGACAAGTCATCCATATGGAAAAACCACCAGAAACAGCTTGGGTGGGCCTGCCATTTGGGTGTGGTGGGGTCTCAGGGAATCACCAGGCCAGGGAAAAAATGTAAGCCAGGTTGATGGAGACTCAGGTATGGTTCCTACCTGCCAGTTTTGTTGGGGAAGGGCTCAGAAAAGGAATAATGGCCTCTGCCAGTACTTTTTTTGACAGAAAGCTGATCCCCAGCTCTTGTACTGATGCCAGACAATTCAGCTCCTCCCTGTATGCCCCAATACCTTTCAAGCTTCTGTCTCAGTGCTGAAGCTCAGAGAGGGAGAGTCAGAGTAAGTCCGTGCATGGGTCCTTCAAGGGGAACTGTCTGGGAGTCTAGAAGCTTTTTGTTTCACTTGGGTACCTCCCTGTTGAGTTTTACAGCCAGAAGTTATGGGTCCTTCTCTTCCTGGCATTGGAACCCTGGGATTCCAATCCTGGATCACAATCCTGGTGATCTGGTGTCGGGTTGGATGTCCTTGTTTCTCAGGGGGAACCTCTGCGGCTGAGATATCCCTCACAATTTTTATCCACCACACATGAGTGTGGGATCAGGCAGTCCTTTATCTCTGCCCCTCCTACCAACCTCCATGTGGCTTCTTCTTTAAATCCCTACTTGTAGGACTTTCATTCAGCTAGGTTTCTGGCAGTTCTGAATGATGGTCATTCTATAGTTTAGTTGTAATTTTGATGAGGTTGTAGAAGAATTCAAGTACTGCATGTACCTATGCCACCATCTTGGCTGAAAGTCCCATCTGAGAATGTCTTGATTCCACCTTCATTCCTCGAAGATATTTTTGCTGGATATAGAATTTTGGATTGCCAGTTCTTTATTTTAACAGTTGAAAGTGTTGTTACTTCCTTCTGCCCTTCATGGTTTTTGATGAGAAATGTGCTGTTATTTGAATCATTTTTCTCCCTATTGGTAAGGTGTTATTTTTTAGTTTTGATTTCAAGATTTTCTTTTTGTATTTAGTTTTCAGAATATTTATTGTGATTTATCTTGGCCTGAATTTTTTGGATTTATCCTGTTTCAGGTTTATGCAACTTATTGGAATCTGTAGGGCTGTTTGTTTGTTTGTTGCCAAATTCTTAGAATTTCACCCATTAATTTTTGAGCACTTTTTTTAGCTCCTCCCTCTTGCTCCTCTGTCAGGACTCTATTGACAGAAATGTTAGATCTTTAGTTATAGTTCCACATGTCTCTGTTATACAAGTTTGTATAAATGGAATTTTTTATTGCTCCATTCTTAACTTCAGTGCTCCTCTATGACCTGTTCATTTTGCTCACAGACCATTCATTGAATTTTTTATTTTTATTTTTGATTTTTCAATTCTAAAATTTCAATTTACTTCTTCTTTATATCTTTCATTTCTTTTCTGGGACTTTATATTTTTTATTTGTTTCAAATGTGTTCATAATTGCTCCTTGAAACATTTTTATGACTTCTTTAAAATCTTTATCTGCTAATTCTAACATTTCTGTTATCTTAAAGTTGGCATCTACTTAATGTCCTTTCCATTGTTAGAGATCTTCTTGGTTCTTTTTATAACAACTGATTTTTTTATGGTACTCTAGCATTTTATATCATGTTGCAAGACTGGCTCTTATTTAAACCTTCTGATTTAGCTGTTTTGTTTTGTTTTGTTCCTGACACTGATCTGGCAGGGTAAGGGGAATATGCTGCCTCCGTGCTGACAGGTGGAGGTAGAGGTCTAGGTTCTCTCCACTTGGGCTTCATTGACACCTGGAGTGGCTCATTACTATTACACAGGGCTGGTAATTCTGGCTTTTTGTATGGTCTCCAGTGTTATCTGCTTGGAAGAGGTTCAAGTACCTTGTTAATGCTCCTCCTTGGCCCTCACTGATATTGGGGAAGTGTGGGTGACCTATTTTCCCTGGGAAAATTGTAAAGTCATGATTCTTCACTAGGCTTCCTCTGACCCCACCCTAGTCCAGTGATCAGGACAGCCTGTTGAAGGTGGAAGTCTATGTTCCACACTAGGACTTCACTAGCATGGTTGGGTTGGAGAACAATATTTTTTGTGGGGTTTGACTGGAGTGGAGCAGTTATTGTCTAAAAGGTTTCTGTCTTGCTAGTCTGCTGCTCTCTTTGTCATTTGGCTAGTGAGATCGGGCTTTCCTTGGGACTATTCTGTCTGTACCTTTTGGCATGTTGATTTGCCAGCTTCGCTACCACCCAGTAGGGGACATAGGAAGCAAAAGAGAACAGAGAGTCTGCTATTGTTTGGTTCCTTGTGTCCAGAGTTTCCTACTCCATCTGCATTTTTATCTCTACTCTTTGGTGTCTTCTGGGTTTGTTTTATCGATAACGCCCAGAGTTTTTAGCTGTACTTAATGGGAGGGATAGGAGAAAGTACATCTGCTCCACCTTTCTGGATATTGGAAGGATCCAAATATTTTCTGAAGTTCAGAATTTGGGGGATTTTAAGATGGTTATGTGATATACAATTGTTCTTGAACTTGAGTAAACATCAGAATTGCCTGGGAACTTGTTAAAGTACAGTTGGTGGGTGCTTCCCCCAGCTATTCTCATTAGGTAAATGTGGGGTGGGGCTTGGAAATTTTTGTTACTAACAAGTCCTGGAAAATACTGCTGGTTTGGGTACCACATTTTAAGATCACTCCCTTAGAGATATATAGCCCAATGATTCTCAATTCTAGCTGTTGATTTGAATTACGTGGTAAAAATTTTTAAAAAAGAATGTTCAGGTACCACGTATCCCCCACCACTCATATATTTTTATGCTAATGGTCTGAGGTGATACCTGGGAATTTGGTAGTTTTAAAAGCTTCTCAGACATGACTATTCATAGAAGCATTATTTATAGTGGACAAAAGTGGAAATAATACATGTATCCATCAACTGATAAATATATTACATCCATACAATTGAATAATATTCATCCATGTGAAGAAATGAAATATTAATACATGCTGTAGTATAGATGAACCATGAAAACATTGTATAAAGTAAAAGAAGTCAAAAGACTGCATAGCATAGGATTCCATTCATATGAAATATCCAATATAGGTGAATCCATAGAGCCAGAACTTAGTGGTTGTTAGGGCTGGTAGGATTGGTTGGAAATGAAGAGAGACTGCTAATGGCCATGGTTTTCCTTTTGGGGATGATGAAATGTTCTGGAATTAGAGAGTGGTGATGGTTGTGCAATCTCGTGACTATGCTAAACATCACTGAATTGTACTCTTAAAAAGGATGAATTTATGATGTGTGAATTCTCAGTTTAAAAAATTCTTCCTAGGTGACATCCAACATGTTCTGACAACTGGAACAATGCAGCATTATACCTCACATGAAGATGCAAATGCTGACAGGAGTCACAGAAAATTAAAATGTCCAGATAAAGAGTTTATATTTATATCTGTAGGTCACAGATTTAGTTTTCTAAATTTGTCTCATTAGGAGAGTCACCTGAGAGCTTGTTAAAAATATAGAGTCCAGACCCCTTCAGTGAAGATTTAGATTCTGGGTTATAATAAGATTCAGGTTTGGGGTGGTTCCTGAAAAATCTGTTCTTTTAACTATTGTTAGGTATTCCTGGGGTGATTTTGATGTTCAAGCAATTTTGGGAAACATAGTCTTAAGTGACGTGGGGGCACTGAAGGTTTTTCTTTTCTTTTAATGGAAAATTATATTATTTTCTAAAATGTCTCATTGTTTCAGTAGCTTATTAGGATAGAGTTGATTAATCAGAATTTTAATTTACCATACATGTTTGCCAAAGAACAATGAAGTGTTTTTTATATTTGAGGTATGTTAAACATAAAGAAATAGTCTGTGTATTTGTCGTCCATAGGATGTCAAGTCTAATTATATCTCTTTTGTCAGTTCTCACAGTTAACAGACATGAATTGATGTGAACTATATATTTCTAACTGCTTTCTCACTGTTCTCACCATGTTGTTTCTTTTCTCTTTTATCCATGTGTAACACATTTCTGACATTTACATCACTTATGCTATGTTTTTCAAAATGGAAAATCTTTCTTTATTGATAGTATTTAAATATTTGTTAACTATAAAGGGAAAACTTAAAGTTCATAGATTTATATACCTCCCAGAAAAAGCTTCTCTTAATGCCGTGGTATATATAATTCCAGACACTGTGCATTTATTCCAAATAAAATCATACTATGCTTTCTCTCTTTTTCACTTAATATGGGGAACATCTTTTCATGTCAGTGCTTTAAAGATCTACCATATCCATCTTAATGACTCTATGGTATGTATGTATATACTATAATTTACTGAATCACTACCCTTTGATACACTTAACTTATAATCCATTTTGTTGCTAATGTGTTTTTCCCCTTGGGAATAAAGATTTAAACACTTAAAAAATAAAATCATAAATGTACTAGGTGAAATATAAAAATTTTTATAACCATAGATCAGGTAGGGCTTCTTAAACCATGACAAGAAACCTAGAAGCCATAAAGAATATTTTGATCACACTTGAAGGCAGCAGAAAAGTTACACTTTTAAAGAAGTTTAATTTTTTTCAATTACAGTTGACATTCAATATTATATTAGTTCCAAGTGTACAGCATAGTGGTGGATAGTTATATAACTTACAAAATGATTCCCTTGATATTTTAAGTACCCATCTGACACAGTACATAGTTTTTACAATATTATTGACTATGCTCACTATGCTGTATTTTTACATCCCCATGACTATTGTGTAACTACAATTTGTACTTTTCAATCCCTTCACTTTTTTCATCCTGTCCCCCAGTCTCCCTCCCACTTGGCAACTATCATTTTGTTCTCCATATCTGTGAAGTTTTTTCTGGGGTTATTTTGTTGTTCATTTATTTTGTTTTTTTAGATTCCACATATAAGTGAAATCATATGGCACTTGCCTTTCTTTGGCTTGCTTCACTTAGCATAATACCTTCTAGGGCCATTCATGTTGTTGTTGGAAATGGTAAGATTTCATTCAGAAATACAGAAATGTCCTTTTTTCAAAAAAATATACTGATTTTTATTTTTTGGAGAGAGAGAGGAAGGTAGAGAGAAAGAGAGAGAGAAACATCAATTCGTTGTTCCACTTGTTTATGCATTTATTGGTTGCTTCCTGCATGTGCCCTGAGATCAAACCTGCAACCTTGGCATATCCATACAATGCTCTAACCAACTGACTTACCTAGCCAGAGCAGAGCTTTCCTTTTTTCTAATGGGTCTCTTTCAATGTCCTTCACTATCTCAACCACCTCACCATTTCCTATCTAGAACAGTCCCCCTCCTCCTCCACATCATTATTCACCCCCACCATCCCTCCTTTACCAGGCTACTTCGTACATTTCCTGTGAGTGAAGGCTTCAAAGTCATATCCTTCAGGAAATCTCTGCACGTTCCCCTGATCTCTCCACTCCCTCTAGAATATATACTTTTTCTCAGTGCTCCCATAACACCATGTATTTCCTCTCACATAGCACTTACATCACATTGAATCTAATCTTGGTTATTTTTCCTACTAGAGTGTAATCTATAAGAGCATGGACTATATATATTCTTGCTTTTATTTAACACATATATAAGAGCTTACTCTGTGCTAAGCACTTCTATAAGCTTTTTATAAGTATTAATTCATTTAATCCTCATAACAATCCTATGAGGAACTATTGATGTTACCATTATACAGATGATGGAGCTAAGTCATAAAGAGGTTAAATAACTTGACCAAGGTCACATAACTAGTAAATGTCAGAGCTTGGATTTGAACCCCCAAATCCAAGCTCTTAACGGCTACAATACTCTGTTCCCCTTTTTCACCAATATATTCTCATTGCCTGTCATATAGAAGGTCCACCCAAGAAATTTTTGAATAAAAGAAAGAATGACTAAATGAACAAAGGTAGTAGAAATAACAAAGTTCTTCATGGGAACAAAAGATGTAGTCACAGACTGAGACAGAGATTAAGTTTAGGAGTCAGATAATTTGAAAGCAAATTGTCCAAGGTGTAAGGAAGACACCAGGACAAGTGACAAGTGGTGAAAGGTACAGTGGCGGGGGTGAGGTTGGCTCAGAAGGGAAAGTAACAAAGAGCTCTGCAGTCAACAAAGGAAAATATAGAACTGATCATTGGATTTTGCCAGGAGCTGGACCCTTGGGACCTCAGAGCAGTCTGAAAGAGTGCTGGGGAAAGAAACCAGATTGCATGGGCTTGAGGATGGTGTGGGTGAGGTTTTGTTCCCTCCTGAGCCGTGAAAGGTAGAATTTGGGAAGGGGTAGTAGTCAGGTTAACTAAGGCCTTTTTTGTCAAGATGTGGTGATTAAAGCCTGCTTAAAGGCAAGAAGTAAGAAATCTTCGGGGAATAAGTCAAATCAAACTGGCCTTCACCAAAACAAGGAGTCTACTGTATAGTGGTGGACCATACCATAGCCAACTACATGAAATGTAAACATGGACAAAGTATGCTGTGAAGGAAATGAATACCAGGAGAACAGAACTTGGTAGGAATTCCTTCCTGAGAGATTTCTGGTATCCCTAGACATGAGGTAGAAAAGTCTGGTATCAGGGAGTATGGTGACTTGATTTAGGGGCTACTAGTGAAAGGAAAGCAGATAAAGAGTGGAGAAGTGAAGAGGACAGAGGAAACTATTTTCAAGAGTTCAAAAAGCATGAGAAAACCAGAAAGAAGACATGATTGTTAGTGAAGGTCATAAAGCTGCAATGAGAAAAGAATTCTGTTAACTGACCAGAAGCCTGGCAGCGAAAATGGGCCTGATATTTAGAATCATTTGAGAAGAGGACTGGTTGAGTTAGCCAAACAATGAGCAGTGGTCCAAAGAAGAGTCATTGCAGAAGGGCAAGTACAGAGGTTCTGGACTGGGATGTCAGCTCAAGGGCTTGGCCTGAGAGGCCTAGTAGGGCTCAAATCCAAAATGCCCTGCATCCACAGAGAAAGAGGGTGTTGGGCATACTGCCCTCTTGGTTAGAGAATGATAGGTAGGGCCAAGAGACAGGCTGGACAGCCTGAGGAAAGGAGCACCTGGGAAGACAATGAAAGAATGGCAGCTACAGCATATTCAATTACTTCTTTCAACAACCATTTATTGAGCCTGTACCTCACAGCAGGTATTGGTTATAGGTTCTGCCTGCTCTCCAGGAATTAACATTCCAGTAAGAGAGAGCCAAAGCATAGACTGCCCTATAACACAAGGATGCTGAGTTTCTGTGGCTGAGACAGATGTAGAAAAGGCTCTGAATGCATTGATGTGTGTCAAAGAGATGCAATAAAAATGCCTGTATACACTGTAAACAATACAGGATCTACTTTGTTTCAGGAAGTAAAGAAGAGAAACTTCATGCTGAGATCTTGGGGTTTGGTTTAATCTGGATAAACTCATAAATCCACCAGATGGTTATTTTTTGTATATTGTCCCTTTTCCCATTTTATAATGAGACACGTATTTTTCAGAGTCTGTATTTACATCATTTCAATTCCATTTGAACATATGCCAAAAAGGATCAATAACATGCCCTGTTAGAAAAAAAAACTAAATACATTAAAACACATATGCCTGCCTGGGGAGTGCATCCTAAGGTCCGATGGGGCCTACATGACCACAACCTCTGGAGCACTGTGTGGCTAAATCCATTTGTGCTTCCCTAATACTGGTAAATCAGTTCTGAAAAGTGTTTCAACAGTATTCACCTTGGAATGATTTTTAACCTTCCACATGCAAAGGCTGCACAGACACAAGAGTGGGTGGATTTATCACAGGCAAACCAATACTTCAAAAACTGTATGTAATTTTTTAACCTAACCTCTTTTCTGATTATAAAAGTAAGGCATATTCATTGTAGAAGAGTTGGGGGAAATGTATAAAGAAGATGTTTTAAAATTTATTTATTTTTAGGGAGAGGGGAAAGGAGAAAGAAAGAGAGGGAGAGAAACATCAACAGGTTGTTGCCTCTTGCGTGCCCCCTACTGGGGACCTGATCCAAACCCCAGGCATGTGCCCTGACTGTGAATCGAACCAGCAACCCTTTGGTTCACAGGCCTGCACTCAATCCACTGAGCAACACCAGCCAGGGCTAAAGAAGATTTTTAAATGTCATCTAAAAATAGCATTTGTGATCTGGGGAATATCCATATATCCATATCTACATTTATTAGATAATATATAAATATATATTTGTTGATGTGTTATATATAATGTTATGATTATAAACTTATAAATATATATAGTAGGTTATATTACATATCAATAAATGTATAATGTTATATTACATATTAACAAATATATATTTATATGTTTATAATGAAATATATTTATTTATATAAATATATCCTCATGTATATATTATAAATATATGAATAAGGACTGTGATATGCCCAAGTTCACACATGGTATTTTATATATATATATATATCATATAAACTAATAGAAACTCTTGTACTTCTTCAACCAAAGGCTACTCTAAGCAGCCAGCCAACCCCATACATTTATCTGGTGGGCTGAAAGTGGCATATAATTATTTGGAGTTGACTTTAACAAGAAGTGTGACCTATGCAAAGTTTGTTTTCAGGTACTAATCCCATCTCCACTTGATGTTAAGCAAAATTATTATGTGGCCTCCATTGTCTACACCTCATGATGTTACCCCCTGTATATTCCTCCCTCCTGAGTGTGGATGTGACTTGCTTCTAGTCAACAGAATATGCCAAGAATGATGATTGGCACTCTCATAATTAAGTCAAATTATGTAAGGTTCCGTCTTCGTAGACTGGAATGAGTGAGTTCCCTGATGGTCCTGAAGAAGCAAATAACCATGCTATGAACAAGCCTATGGAGACAGCCAAGTGGCAGTGAACCGAAGCTGCAGATAGACTGCAGACATCCAAAGAAGAGAATTCTGCCAACACCCTGAATGGGGTTGGAAGCTAATTCTTTCCCAGTCAAACCTCCAGATGAAAACACAGCCTGTCTGACGCCTTGATTGCAGTCTTGTGCAATTGAGCAGAGAATCCAGCTACAGCATGCCCAGACCCCTGACTCATGGCAACTGTAAGCTAATAAATGTGTGTGTTGTTTTGAGCTGCTGAGTTTATGGTAATTTATCACATAGAAATAGAAAACTGACACACCAGCCCTCACCGGTTCTGCACTTTTTAGCACCATAGCCCATGTAGGTATTGCCCTTCTCCAATATTTGTGTCAGAATGGAAATGGGGACTTTTAGTGTCTATTTCCAAATTAATTCCCACCAGGTGTATCCCATCAGACTTGCATGAAATGCACCATGCATATTACTATCTCTGGCTGAATTTTTGTTTTCACCATTCCTTCCAACCCAGAATCCCACTCTTCCCACTTTGTGCCTCAGCCACCTCATCCATGAAAACTTCTGATCTTCTAGACAACTGGACCATTGTTTCCACTGCACTTTTTGCTTGCATCAGGTGTTTGTCTCTGATTCACATACTGCCATGTAGCTTCTTCGGAAACCTTATTTTTCTGAAAATATTATTTAATGTTTGCACATATATATAATATGAAGAACATATAAAAGATTACATATAAAAAGTACATATAAAATAAATATTAATAAAATTATAAACTCATTGAATCTCAGGATTCCACGCTGTGCATAGCACCCTGCTAGAAATACACACCTCCACATTTAAAAATCATGTTACATAAAGTAGTCACCCAAGTGTGGTAACTGGCCACATATTGAGCCTCTCCTTGGAGCCAGACCTGAGAGCATCCATCATGGTTGCCATGTCTGGCTGAGCTGCACTTCCCTTTACTGAAAAGTGCAAAGTAGATGGCTACTGTAATAATTTCAAGGATTAAATGGGGCTAATGCGGGTGCCTGGCACTTCATAGGTGCTCAATAAATATGCGCTGAGCCAGAATCTTGGTTGGCAAGCCTTCCACGTGCAAAGGCTGCACAGACACAAGAGTGGGTGGATTTGTCACAGGCAAACCAATACTTCAAAGAGCTCAATGAAACTGAAGAAGCTTGTGCACTCACAAAGGTCCAGTTTAGGTAACTCTGTTTAAGTTTTAGTTTCCTTTAAAAGTAGATATACGTGGAATTCGAGGCCAGCAACTGACTTATAAATACCGATCAAGAGTGGGGAGGGGGCTAAAGGAATGCGAATAGGTCTTGACAGCAATGAAGTTTGCTGCTTCTGAAGTGCTTTGGTCTTAGCCACTAGCAGGATTGATTGATTGCGGTTAACAGAGCACTTTCTGTGCAGCCAGACCAAGCATCTGCTTCTGTACTTCTGTAAAACTGTTGATCAAATTCACCCTTCCTTTTGAATGAATCAACATCTTTGAAGAGCAAGAGAAACGATCCAACCAGCCTAAGTAGCCTAACACCTTCCAAGGTCTTTAAATGAGGTTCCTTAACATTTCCACTTACCCCACCCTGGGTTCAAACTTCAACTCCCAGGGTTCGCCCAAGTCCCTCCCCTTGCGCTGTCATCTAATGAATATGCAAATACCACATAATTGCCAGCCAATGGCGTGGGTTCTGGTCACATGGTGCCGGTGGTAGGTGAGCGAACAGAAGTTGTGTGTCGGTGAACGCAGACAGTTCTCAGTCTTGGGCTAGCGCTTGAGTGAGCTTGGACGGGTGCTTGGGCAGTAGTCTGCGGCAGCGGTGGCAGCGGTGGTGGCGGCAGTAGTGGTGGCAGAAGAGAGGAGGGGAAGGGCCCCGTGGGCTACACGGCTCACACTTTTAAGTTCCCTTGGAGGGAGAGGTGGGGTTGCAGAAAGAGGAGGCCAGGAGCAGTTCCGTCCGCCCAGTCCCGTCTCTCTCTCTCTCTCTCCTTTGGCTCCCTGCGCCCCGGTTCTGCTGGAGTTAAGGGTTCGGGTGGCAGTACGCAGCAGTGAGGGCAAGAGGGCCAATAGAGCGGGTAGCGGAGCCAGGGATAAGGGGAAGGATGCCCATCCTGCTGTTCCTCATAGACACGTCCGCTTCTATGAACCAGCGCACTGACCTGGGCACCTCCTATTTGGACATTGCCAAAGGCGCTGTGGAGTTATTTTTGAAGGTAAAAAGAGGGGAGGGGAGAGATGGGAAGAGCTCCTATGGGGGTGGGGGTGGATTTAGGTGCTTCTGTAACGTTTGTGTCGCCCCCTCCTCCCTCCTTCCCTTCGCGGCCCCCTCCGTCATCCCTCGCCCCGCAGCTGCGCGCCAGGGACCCAGCCAGCCGCGGAGACAGGTACATGCTGGTCACCTACGACGAACCCCCGTACTGCATCAAGGTAAAGGGCCCATCAAGGGGGTGGGGCGGCCAGGAATCGGGAGCCAGTCGGCTAAGGCGGCTTCCCCTTCTTGTCCCTACCCGAGCGCTCCTGCGTCGCCCAGAGGGGCGTGCGGAACGGGAGGGCGCAGAGGGCTGGCGGAGCGGTGCAGTCGATGGTTTCGAGTTGCTGTGGCGCCAGGGGTCTGGGGAGGGGCAGTTCTGGGGAGAAACCACAGGAGAGCTTGGCCAGTGGCGGCGACGGCCGCTGCGGCCTCTGAAGATGGCGGACATTTTGCTTTTGTATGAGCCAGAGAGGGAGACTGTGGGCGCTGCTGAGATGGAAAGGAGCTAGAAGAGGGAGGGGAAGAGACCCGCCCCTTCGGGGTACACCCCGCGCGGCTGCAGCCGAGGGGCAGGGCTAGCCTGCGACTCCGCCCCAGGTGCTCCGACCAGGCGCGGGCTTCCCTTTTGCCCCGGCTCCTCCTCTGGCCCCTCCTTCCTACCTCCTCCAGCTCCTTGCTGCTTCTCCTCCCCCCTTCCTCCCTCTTCCCCCGCCCCCTTCCTGCTGAGAGCGTGGCAGGGCCAGCCAACGGCCTTCAAAGATTAGACTACTGCTTTTGCACTTCTGTGGTCTTTAACCCACCCCCGCCCAATGGAAAATCTGTCCGCTGAGCAAGCCTTTCAACCCCCAGACCAGAGAAACTCTTCGTTTCTTCTCCCGAATTGGTTTGGCTGTCGGTTACCTTAGCTACTGTTAATGTTTCTTGGAGACAAGCCACGACAGGGTGGGGTGGGGAGATGCCCAGTCGGAACCTACATGGGGCAGTACTTTTGATAGGGACCTGGCCTACCTATTTGCATCATAAGTTAGGTCTGTGTTAGCCTTGTAGGGATTTGTCCAGTGAAAAAGAAGGGAAGGGAGGACAGAACTCCACTACGCAAAGTTACAGTAATAAAATTGGATGATTTGATCCACAGGATTCTGACCTACAGGAGAAAAGTAGGGAGGACTTCACCTCCATGGGGTACTTAATTATGTTACTAATTGAGAGGAGATAAAGAACTGCTTTGACTGCAGTGACCCAATGAAATAGAACTCAGACTATTAAATTAACCCGCGTTAACAGTCCTGCTTGCATCTTAAGCCTTAAAAAATATATATTACCATAATCCTTGAAGCCTTTTGCTAGAAGCCCTCGTCTTCTCATAATTATCTTAATAGTGCTGGGCAGGAGCCATCTGGATGTGTTGTAATTTGTGTCAGCCAAGTTAGGTATTTAAAAGAATGGAACTTACCAAACAATAATTGGCCAAAGAGAGTGTTCCTTCAGAAATAAAACCAATGGGGGAAAAATACAAAAAAAAAAAAAAAAAAGGGAGGCTTTAACTTTGTACTTTGCAGTTCGAACAATTTGATTACAAGGTTCCCCTTAAAACTTCTGGTTTTGATACTTACTTTTCAGTTTTTAAATTTGTCCATTTAGGAAAGTGGAGCAAGTAGACATCTTTCAAAATGCTATAATCTTTTTGAAAATGTCAATTTCTCAAAAGGGTGTGACCGTTTCTTCCACCTACAAGAGCAGATGTTTGTACATCCTAAGTCTAAAGGTCTACACCCCTCGAGTACTAATACAGATAAGAAACCACCATTTATAGTGTGGCCATTTAAAGTGCTTCTTAATTTGAAGTGGTAAAAAGGATAAACTACAAAGCAGTATACCTTTTATTTTCTTTAAAAGAACCACTTATTAATCATTTTTCTGAATGTCAAGACTCAATCTAACAATGGGTTTTGAACAAACATAAACAAACTCATAGATACGCACAACAGAAAAAAATTAATAAAATAGGTTTTCATCTATAAAAGTTTCATAGCAATATTTATAGAATTTTTGGAAATTAAAAAGAAAGTTTCATACCCCCATCAACCATTATTACACCTTTTTACCTAGCTTTGTAATCCCAGTGTACATATTACTTTGTGTGCTGTTTTTTCCACCTACAATGTCCCATGAATTTTTCTGGGCCGCCACATAGTCCTCATACTTAAAATTTTTAGGAGCTGTGTAATTCGTCCATGGTATTTTAGAGGCTCAAGATAGTTTTATGAACAGAGGGGAAAACTTGAATATTGTTTTTAGTGGAAATTTCATCTGTTAGCTCTTCTTATTCTGCTATCTTATACAGTACAGTTTTTCTTAAAGTTAAAAAAAAATCTTCCCAGTTGAGTTTAATATTTTTTCCTTATGTAGGCCAGGTATGGGAAGATACTTTCTGTCATAGCTTTAATTTCTAATCATGTTATTTTCTTATTTAGTCTTTAAAGTTTTCCAAGGTTATTCAGGTTTTTCATTTTAATCTTACATAATTACATGTGCTACGACATGGTTAATGATCTTAACAATGTTCTTGTCATGTTGCAATCTACACCTGAATTACTAATGATATGCTATAGTACGGGAGCATGTTCTTTTTCTAAATTTCTTTCAGCCACTCCCTCCTGCCCATCCCTATCCCTCCACTCAGCATGTGGTAACTATTTGTTCTTTTGCTGTTAGGATCTAGCCATTTTGGAAAGTCTGAAATTTCAGAACAGCTGGTGAATTTTTCTTAAAATTTAGTCTAGTCTCTCACTTGCTCATAGCTGGGAGCCATAAATATCTGTTTTCTGTCACACTGATTATCAAATAGTTCTGTCTCTGATTGTCAGCAGACATCTTAGTTCCTACTTAAAACTTCACTCTTCATTAGCAGCCTCAAGTCCTTTCAGCAAAGTGATGTCAGGGTTTGATTTCTAGCTTATTTTTCTGCATAATAACTTTGAAGTGTATTTTTCAATTTCTCTGGTTGGAGGACCTGTGTTTATCTCTTCTCAAAATAACTGCTTATTTCTTGGGTGTTGGTTATGTCCAACTCTAAACACTGCAAACGAAAGTCTTTTTTTTTTTCTACTAGACGATTGAATATTATTGGTGTTATAACAGGAATAAGTTGTGCATTTGGTTGAGAGGTTTTTTTCCACTAATAGGCATGGAACTATTCCCAGTATATCCACTTACACACTGTGACAATAAATCTTGTGAAAAGTTACTGTGACTGAAACTGTTCACTAATGTACACTGTTGAGTATGTGAATATAGTATTTCACCTAGTGCTTAGTAACTGCTTACTGCACATGCCTTAGGACATGGGTATGTACTCTTTCAAAATTAGTCATACCTGTTACTTACATTCAGTTTGGGATGGATGGAATTAAGTTTGATTTGGGGATCATATAAAAATTAAATGAAATTCAAGCATTTTGTGCTACATCTATTTCAAGTATTGCTTTGCAGACAAGTTTTATACACATAGTGTCATAAGTGCTAACACTGCATTTATACAGTGATATCTGTAGTGTACACTAAGATGAAACTCTAATATTTTAAGATTTCCATTATATCCTTATAAGACTAAAACATGGTTTTTAAAAGCTGGGCTTTTAGTATACTAGTTCTTAATAGCTTTTTTCTGTGGTTCTGCTGTCTTGTATGTTTTGTTTTGCTAGAAATCAAAATTTCCTTTTATTCAGTGAATAGCAGAGGTAAGCTTGTCACTACTACAAACTCTGGGTAAATTAAGGGCATCAAGAAGAAAGTGAGCCATGAGATTGGGGTATATAATAATGAAAAGATTCAAAGTAATTTGATGTTTGAAGTTACTTTCTTAAAATGAAACTTTTATTGAAGGAAATGATTTTCAAACATAAAACCGAGTCACTTTTCCTGAAATAGCTGAAACAAATGTATACATGCAGGTTTTGTTTTTTTTTTAATAAATAAGAGTTGGCTCAAAGAAACATCTGAAGTCTGTAATTTGAAAAAGTGAAAATTCCCCTTCAGTGTTGCTTTTTCATGTTCTCTGGCTAGCTTTGTTTACTTTTATCTGCATGCCTTTGTTAACATGTATTAGTAAAAGGTAACATTTTCACTTACATATTAGGAAGTAAACTTAGACTTTTAAAAATTATCTGTGTTCCAAACATTTCTTGGTACTTTAACTAAGTCATAACTTTTTCATATGCCCATGAATATATTTATAGGCCTTATTTGGGAAAGGAATGACTTTTAGGAGAGCCTTTTATTGTAGTTGGAAGCTAAGGAAGTGCTTTTGGGTGAAACAGTAGGACCATGGCCTGTGAGAGCAGCTTGAGACAGTGAAAGGGGCATTTAAAACTCAAAATGCTATGAAGGTGATGCATTGACTTATGATGAATTGTTTCTTCCCTGATCTTGTTTCCTTTTCACCTTCCTCACTGGCCATGTGAAGTATATGATGACAGTTATTTTGAAATAAAAGGGGAGAGAAACCATCAGAAAATTAAAAGGCAACCTACTGAATGAGAGAAAATATTTCCAAATCATATATCTGATAAGGGGTTAGTATCCAAAATATACAAATAACTCATAAACTCAATAGCAAAAAACAAACAATCTGATTTTTTAAATGGGCAAAGGATCTGAATCAACATTTTTACATACAGATGCCCAACAGGTACATGCAAAGATGCTCAACATCACTTATCATCAGAGAGGTGCAAGTCAAAAAACCACAATGAGATGTCACCTCACATCTGTGAGAATGGCTACCATCAAAAAGACAAGAGGTGTGTTGTTAAGGCTGTGGAGAAAAGGCACCCTTGTGCACTGTTGGTGGGAATGTAAACTGGTTCAGCCACTACGGAAAACAACATGGAGTTTCCTCAAAAAATTAAAAATATAACTACCATACAACCCAGGATTTCCACTTTTGGCTATTTATCTGAAGAAAACGAAAACGCTAACTTGAAAGATATTTGTACCCCTATGTTCACTGTAGCATTAATTGTAATGGAAGGTCACTGAAAAATTTTTAGTAGGGGAGTGACTTTCTATTTTACTTTATTGTATTTTAAGAATGATCAATTTAGTGACATAAATATGGACGAACTTTAATACAATCAAATTTTCTTTATCCATTTATCCATCAGTAGACACTTCGATTATTTCCATATCTTGGCTTATTATATTTCAGAATAAAATCCAAACTCCTTAACCTGGCCTTCAAGGCCTTCATGATCTTTTATCATACCTTTCCAACCGTGTCTCCCCACTCTCTTCTCTTCTCTTAGACCCCAGGCTCCAGCCATAATGAGAAATTAGACCGTTTCTCCAAACTAATTCTGCCTCTTGCTTCTGTGCCATTTCTATGTTTTTTTCCTCTGCCTGGGATGCCTCAGCTCTTCATTCTACATTCTCAAAAGTCATCCTGCTTCTCTGTACCACCCCTGCTCCAAACAGTGTAAGAACTCCCATTATGATTTTTTAACACTTTGTCCAGACCTTAACTGTAGCAGTTAGCATGTATGTGGTGATACTGTTCATGCTGACCTCCCTGATGTGAGCTCTTTAAGGACACATATTTGAAGTTCTCTATATTTGACCCGAAGTACCTAAGGGAGTGCCTAGATTTTACTAGGTACTCAATAAATTGCAGGGGAGGGGATTTAAAATAATGTGTAAATGTGAAAGCTACCCAGCCCCTCCCGTTTTCACTACTCTTCTCCAGAGGGTATCACCATTAACAACTTCATATGTTTAATATTTATTACAGCTAGCATTTTCACGTAGATTCCGGTTTATAATATGGTAAAATAGCATTTTTACAAGATCAATGTATATGTGTCCCCTTTCTTTTGTTTATTGATGTATAACGTATATAGTAAAATACATCAATCTTAATGACAATGCATTTTTACATCTTTGTACATTCATGAAACCACCACTCCAGGCCAAGACACAGAACATTTCCATCAACCCATAAAGTGTCTCTTGTTTCTTTGGGCAATCCCTTTCTCCCCTACTGATAACTGCTGTTCTGACTTTTATCAGCAATGTAGCAATATGATCAAAATGGTGTTTCTGGAAGATAAGTCTGACAGTGGATTACTACCACAGCAATGTAAGCCTTCATTTAACCATATGTTCATTGATCACCCTCTCTGGACCAGGCTTTATTATAGAAGCCTAAAGTGATACCAAGAAAGACCTGGCCCAAGGAGAGATCAGAATGGTAAAATAGTCCTACTCATAAAGGTCTTGAGAATACCCATTGCAGAAAGGTGACAAGGTGTGGATTAAGGTGGGGGAGATGTCAAGAACTGTGGACTTTATTAACCAACAGATTGGAAGTGGGGCAGGGAGGAATGGCAGGACCCAGTAAAAATTCAGTTTATCTAGTCAAAATTGTGACGAGTCGAGGACTGGATCACAAAAGAGCTTTGAAACCTACGAGCTATAGTTTGTACACCTTCTCAGGTTAAAGTACTGTGGTGGGTTTGAAGAGAAATAGGGCAAGGTTTGCTGTTTGTTTGTTTGGTTATTACACAGAAGCATAAGTTGTAGCGAGCTGGGGAGAGGGAAGAATGAAATGTGGGGGATACTCAAAAGATGTAGCTGAAATTTTCTAATTTTGCATTAGTGCTGGCCACTTGAGAGCTTTTGGCCTTGAGTTTGGGATTAGGGTGGGAGGGGGATGGCAGAAGAGCAGGGCCACACTAAGGAAAGGGAAAATATTGTACTTTTCAGTTTGCCTTTGGTTCAGGAAGATAATTGGAACTAGTCAGGAGACAGAGTTCTTCATTTCAGGGTGGCTAAACATTGCAGCTGTTCCACATCTCAGGGGGAAATGTGCTTTCCAGAGAAGGGCAGGTTTGAAGGAGCCTCTGTATGGGAGAGGGGAATGGGGATGAAAGAGGGAACCCACTAGTTTAAGTCCTTAAATGAAAAACTGGTAAACAATGGCTTCCAGTTCCCTTTCACCGAGAGTTTAAATGAGAGATCCAGACAGACCCTGTGTCCTTATTGGAAGTTTGGAACACACTCTCTTCTGGATACAGTGTTCTAAATGGTGATTAGGTTCCCAGACCTTCTTCCCCCAGGAAAGATTTTTTTAACCCTTAATGTTACTAAGCCATAGAACTATTGTGTTTGTTATTGTTTATACTGGGAAATGGATTTGGGTTTCCAAGGTGACTTGTTAAAAACACATGCTTCCCCCCTTCCTCGAAACTAGGGTAGAGGAGCAGTGAGGGATGGGGAAATTCAAGGGCTGATTAAAGAGGGTGAAAGGTGAGGTAACAGTGAGGTTAGGCATGGCTCTTCAAATATACCCGTCATTTATCTTTTAGATTGGCTGCATTTACACTGTTCAGTACAGTATCCACTAGGCACAAGTGGCTATCAAGCACTCAAAAAGCAGTTAGTCTGAGTCAAGATATGCTGTAAGTGTAAATTAAACAATTGATTTTGAAGACTTAGTACAAAAGTACATAAAATATCTTTTTAACAATTTCTATATTTATCACAAGTTTAAATAATATTTTTACATATTGGGTTAAATAAATATATTATTAATTTCACCTGTTTTTATTTTTTATTGTGGCTACTTGAAAATATAAAATTACTTATGTAGCTTGCACTATATTTCTGTTAGACAGATGTATCCATCCATGGTGAAATTATTTCAGGAGAAGGATCCTTTTTCTCAAAGTTGTGTTTATAAATGAACAATGCCATACCAGATTCATTTGTGCTTTAAAGGTTATCATACAGTTCACAGTCAATGGATTGATAACCAGTAGCCCTGGGGGAAAATATGAAAGCATCCCATGCTTGTTTGTATCAAAAGCCAGTTTGGGTGCTTAGACTTTTGAGTGTAGTTGGTTGTCCAACTGTTTGGGTTAGAATTTTTTTCCCGAGCTAAGTACAATAGAAGATATATGTGAGCTCCTAATGTAGCTACAGTAATTCAGAATTCTGTTTTTAATATGTGCTCACCAGTGGCACTAAATGTTTCATGATTTTAGTGTTATTAGAAATATATAACGTATCCCTCATTAGGTTTACATAACTACTTGGCTCAAGAATTTCCAGGAACCATATTCATGAACAAAAGTAGGCTAAAGGATAAATTATCTATCTTGGCATAATATAAAACCTAAAAAACAAAGGGGAGTTTGTACACTGCTGTTACTGAAGGCTTTCTTGATGTTCCCTAGTAGAACCCTTGTCTTATATCATGGGAAGTCATCAGTAGCCTTAAAGGAAGGGGAGAGATCCAGATTCACACAACGGGAGGTCTCCCAGGATTATGACATTCTCTAAGCTCAGTTCTCTTAATGGAGATTACAGAAGTGACCATGTTATTTTTTGTTACTGTAATGGCTCCCATTTAAGGAATAATACCAGTGTTTAATTCTGAGCTGAGTGAAAGTAGAGATGTGCTGATGAATAGCACATATAGGAGGTGGGACCATTTTATAGCCCTAGTTTTGGGGCCTCCTAAGACCCATCCTATAGTCAAAGGTGTTATCTGGCTTTTACAGATATGATTTGACTTATATCTACCTCCTTGAAATAATGAACAATAATAGAATAGTTTTCTAATGATGGTAGCAGCTGACATTTATCAAGTAATGCTTATGCATAGAGCAATGTGCCAATGAATATAAAGTGCTTACTTCATTTATCTTCCCTACAAGCCTAAGTCGTAGGTACCATTATTATCCCTATTTAACAAATAAAGAAACTGGGGCCTGGAGAAGTTAAGTAACCCAGGTCTTTCTCTATTCCAGAATCTTAAGTAATGAGCCACTTCATTTTCCCCATCAATCATGATACAGCATTTCTTTTAATAACTTCTCATTGGTATTTTCTAATTATGGCATATACCCTGGAAACATGTTTTTAAAGACAGAATTGTCATGCTATTGTTTATAGTTGCTTTGGTATAACAATGCTTGGTATAGTAGCAGGCACTTAATGAGTGAAAATTGTTAGCACCATTGTTACCACTTTTATTATTCTCTGACTACTTCTAGGTGAATATCATGATGCATTTGTTTGTGAAACACTTGGGCCTTTGATGTCCCACAGTTATGCCCCTGCTCAGGGATAGATGTAGAATTGTTGAGACTCTAAGGTGATGGAGCTTGAGATAGTACGTATATTATGGGGGTGGAGTTTAAGGACTGTTGGCCTAAGCTAATAAGCCCTATAGGAAGAGTGGTGGTAGGTTTGAAAAAGTGACAGGATTGTCTTTGGCTATCACAGTGCCCTCCGGAATCTGAGTTGCCATCTTCACTTTATCAGTCTCTTGATAAATGTTTTTTCTTGCACAGAACAGAAAGACATTCAGTGTACTCCACAGTAACCATTGAGTTTCTCCTAATCCACAACCTGTGGGGTGAACAGAAGTGGTTTTGTGAAAGACCTGAATGCAACATGCCATCTTTGTGGAGTTTAATGTAGCAACCTGTGCCTCATGTAATGGTGCAGTCTTCATTTCATCCAGATCTCCCATTCTCCTCAAGCCACGCCCCTGCTAAAGCCAGACAGCTTTTTTCCTTCATGCTTAGTTAGATTGGTAAGGGGTGAATTTCAGAGAAGGAATGGAGCTGTTGCCAAATCAACCACTGGGGGATTAACCAGAAAAAGTTTAGACTTTTGTGTTGATGTGCCAGATGTTTATAGAAAAATAGAGTTCTATATCTCAAACCATATTCACCTGATTATATTATTCATTTGTGGCATTTGCTCTTTCATTATTTATATCCTACCCTGTAGGTTGAATTCAGTAAACTTAGTACCAAGAGCCAAACTCTGGACTTGAGTGCTTTTGGACAAAAAACTTGAAACACTTTGGTGTGTGCAAGTAAGTTATAGTATTAGTGAAAAAAGTAAACACAATTTACTAAGGTTTTAGGATTTATTATATAGCTACTTGGGTAAATTTACTAAGTTTATTCTCTTTGCCCTTGGCTACATTTGAAACTGTTAATACTCCTCCCTTCCAGAAACTTATCACCTCCTCTATGTTGTTTCTCAACCCCTCTCTGATAAATCATTCTTTGTCTTCCAAATTCTTTCCCTTATTGAATGCATCCTACCTAATTCATGTTTCAAATGGTCCTTCTACAGTGATGCCTCTCCATCTTCAGCTTCTCACCCAGGCACCTCCAGCTAACTACAGAACACCTCCTTCTGGCTATTTATTCTGCCATCAGCTCATACATAGTTAACATGTCAAGACCTCCTATGGCTCTAAAGCCTATCCCCTCTCCCATATGCCCCACCTTTTAGTCATCTAGGATTGAAAGCTAGGTATTATTTAGCATTCATCTTGTCCTTCATCATCTTCTAAGGCCCATCTATCATGCCTTTGAAATATTTCTTACATATGTTCCCTCAGCACAATTTCTGCTGCTATCACTTGAGTCTGGGTCCTGACCTTTTTTATGCTTTGACCACTATAACAACCTTATATGTGCTCCCCCAAGTACTTCCCAAATTCCTACTCTACTCACACTAACAGTTTACTTTCTACAAATACTGGTTTCACCATATCACTCCCCTCTCCCAAGCCTTCAGAGACTCCCCATGCCTATGAATGCCATTGTGAGCTCTCTGAGATCTGCTCCATATGTCTATATAAACTTAGTTCCTGTAATTTTCCTACAGCAATCCTGTGCTTCAGACTAAACTGAAAGCATTCCATTAAGGGTGTGGCTTGAGGGGGAGGTGCTATTTCAATGATGGAGAAGTCGCAGAAGGATTAGGGAGAAGGCTGGTTATGACCTTTAGTGGTTGTTTAACCTGAATTAGACCAAAACATTTTGATTTAGATTGGACTGGAGGCACTTCTGTTTAATCAGAAGGCCAGTCTCTCTTTGCATTGTCTCTGCGGAAGGAAACCCACATAACTACACAGTAGAAATAGGATTCTAGGGAGAGTATCTAAGCTTTAATGCAGCCATGGCATTGGAAAGTTGGGAGTCCCTCTTGTTTTCTTTCTTCTAGGAGATTGCTAAAGATACACAGAAAAAAACTCTCCATTTTTCTTAAAAGTTTACATATGTGTATGGACATTGTAAACTCCATTTGATGGTGATGCTTATGAGCTGTATGTTAGAAGTCTGTTTAAGTCTAGGTACTTTTATAAAAATCAAATTTTTAAAAAGTGGTCATAGTACAGCCTGTGTGGTAGATCACACTATACACTGTCATGTAAATCTGGCAACTTTTGTCACTTTAGAAGCTCTGTAAAGAGTACTAGGCTAGAACAGAGAACAGAGCTCTTAGCCACCGTCTGCTACTAATCGGATACATATGTGACCCAGGGCAATTCACTTAGCCTCTTTTATTCATTGATTTATTTTTATTTATTGATGAGACAGACAGACAGACAGACATCGATCTGCTGTTCCACCCATCCATTCATTCATTGGTTGTGTCCATCCTGCATGTGCCCTGACTGGGGATTGATCCCACAACCTTGGTGTATCAGGACAACACTCCAACCAACTGACCTACCTGGCCAGAGCTTAATGTTTTTTAGATGTTAGTTTTCTTATCTATAAAATGAAAGGACTAGACTAGATTATTAACACTGTTCCTTCCAAAAAAAGTACGGGAAAGAATTGTATAACTGAAAGGCAGGAAGTGGAATAATTGAGGCATGGAATTCATGGTGATTTCAAAATTGGTTTAAATTTTAGCAAACAGTTCAAACAATTCCTATACATGCTTAGTGTTCTACATCTCACACTGGTTAAATCAGTAAATGTCACTCCATCTTATTAACATTTTTGTTTTTGTTTGTTTGCTGCTAACAGTGTAACATTCAGGACAGAGTCCTAGCAAAGGTAGTCTCTGAAGGATGGAACTGAGAGTTTGGTGAAGACATAGACTAACCTTGTATTTCTGTTGGAATTTTTAAAAAGTAAATGTGTGTTACTTTTGTGACGTAAAAAAACAGATCATAAAATTTTTGAGAGAATTGCTTTTAAAAATTAGTCAGGAAGAAGGAGATGCTATACAGTCTTTAGAAAGTAATGAATGGCCTTTCTGCTGTATCTTCTGCTCAGCTCTTTCTGCAATGTTTGGGTGGTTTAGTCTCACTCCTGGCCTTGCGTATTTTTTCTAAGACCACCTTTTAAAATATTTATTTTGTGTATGTGTTCAGAAAAATGTCTCTTATCAGAGCCCAAAATCTAAATAATCGAATATGTGATCTGCACAATAGCATTTTTTTCTGATAATAGGTATTGGTCAGTAGCTGCCATTGAAATGGTCTGAGAATGAGAGAGGAAACCTGATATTTTTATCTGAGCAAGTTTGGCAGATCCTTTGTAACTCTAAGATATTTTTCCTGCAATGACAATGCAATTGATTCCAGGACAAAGGAGAATAGTTTCTAAAATTCAGTTTCTACACGTTAGCATCCTCTGGTGAAGATCAAAGATCAAATTTCTTTTTTTTTAAGAAAATCACTTTATTTTAATTGATTCACAAACAGTAACATCACAAAAGTTGGTTTAAGGAGACCACACAAACATTTGCTCAGCTCCAAACTCAATACTACCTCAATGAACTTCTTTACAGTAAGAACACCCTCTATCGTTGCAATTCTGAGGCAAGGAAACTATTAATGATAGGAGAGGTTTAACTAGTAGTTTTATACTTTCACTATCAATTATATCTTTATACTAAATTAACTTGGTCATGAGAGTTGATTTTCCATTTCTTCAGTATGAACTTCTTGATTAGGCTGATCCATTTGCAAAATCTACACTGTTTCAGCACCGTGCTGAAACCCTCACAAAGCTTAATGTCACCCTGGTTCCGTGGACACTCCAAAAACTGTTTCATCTCATAGTGGCATGGGCCGAATTGCTGCTGCTCGTGGTATGTCAGCTGAGTTCCCTGAGGCTCCTGGTAAGTGATGTCAAGACTTGAGGTCTCAGCATAACTTCCTCTGCTGAAGGCCCCAGTGATGGCATGACCTAGCGAGAGACCAACAGCAGAGCCCACAGCCACACCAGCTGCGGTGGTTACCATCTGAGCCATGAGATCTGGCTTCCGGGGGAAGCAGCAGGAGAGTCAATGGCAGATAGTGGAGCTGGCACTGGTAGCCGAGCTGCTGGTGTTGACCTGGGAGCAGCTCTCTTCTGAGGTACCTGGCTGGCTAGTGCGGCCATGTGGGAGGTGCAGCTTCAGCTTCCATGCATCTTCAGCTCTACATCTACAAGTGCTCAAATTTCTTTTGAACTTGTCATGCTGTCAAGTGAACTCAGAGAGGTGTGTTATTTCATAATTTTATCCGAATTCCCTGTGGTAAGAACTGAAAAATCGTAAATGCATTTTGCAGGTATTTAAGACCAATCCTTTTGATTGTTTATACACTAAAAAAATCATACTCGGTATTTTAAAGAGACAGATAACACAAAATGGTGAACTTCGTGTCAGCAGAATCGAATTGTGAATTATTTGCCCTATTTATTTTTTAAAATTTATTTTTCAATTACAGTTGACATACAGTGTTATATTAGTTTCAGGTTTTCCAGGTTATTTTAAAATATGTGATCATGAAAGTCTTTAACCACCTGCTGAAAAAAAATACAATTCAGCAGACCACAGACTGTCAAATAAGTTTTTGCAATATTATTAGGGGCTCAATTTCTTAACAGCCTTTTTAAAAATAGAAGACTCAGGTAAGCCAGAATAATTTTATGTGGTCTTGACTGGTAGTATTTCCTAAAGTTCGTTCATTTATGGACTGAACCAAAGAGTGATAGCAATCCTAGTTCTCAGGGAGAGAATTGATGCAATCAAATAAAACAGACTTTGAGCATTTTAGCAAGTTCAGAACACTAAGAAGTGCCCCTGGGAAAGTAACTTTGGAAAAAAAAAAGGAATCCAAGAGAAATGGATATGTTTGAAATAAGTAATTTTATAAGAAAAAAGCTATACTAGTATGAATAAAACACAGGATAAGTAGAATGTCTCCTTTGAACCTAGAAGTGTATCAGTACCTGAGTCAAGTGAGAAAATCATGAAAAAGTGAAATCAGATTACTAGAGTATGAAGGGGAAAAATTGCCTCAGGTAGGGTCAGGAAATACAATGCGATAGAGTTTTAAAAGGAGATACAAGAAGCAAGACAATTCCATTCTTTTAATGATACAGCATCTTCCTAAAGTGCACTTCGCAATTTAAAAATCTCCTTTATAGGTGTGCTCATAGATGGAGAGCAGGCTGACAACTCGGGGGTGGGGTGGGGTTGGGGAGTGGAAGGATTGAGCAAAAAGGAGAAAAGGACTCATGGACACAAATAGCAGTGTGGTGAGTGAGAGGGAAAGGGGATGGGTGGAGGTGGAAGAGGAGGGCATAAGGGGGCTAAATGGAAATGGAAAAATACAACAAAAATAAACTATTAAAAAATAAACTGTAACAAAAAAAGACATTTCAACCTTTTAAGACGATTCAGCTGTCACAGTGTTTTGTTTACCTGAGGGGGCAAGTAAACCTTGTCTTATATCTATCAAAATTAGGGCCCATTTTGATTGGGAGAAGAAAATTCTTGAAGTTGAAAAGTTTTAACTCACACAAATATTCCATATAAAGTTAAGGGGAAAGACCAAAGGGAAAGTCATTTGTCTCCTTGGGAGATAGAGTTGATTGGAAAAGCAGGGCTTCTTATTTTTCATCTCATTCTGTTTCACTGGTTAGTTTATCAACAAAAGAACAGTTTGTGATGACAAAGATGATAGAATGTTAAATTGGAGAAGAAAGTAATTTGGTTGAAAATTGCTGTTGAAATTGCATTCAAATTGTCTGGTTTGTTGCAGAACAAGTTTTACTCAACCTTGTAGAGAACAGATGGAAAAAAGGAAAATAGTTTATCTTTCAACAAGAGGAATGATGGCCCTACTAAATTTAGACTCTGGCTTTAACTTGCGACATCTGGGAAAGTACTCAAATCTGTTAATCATGTAGTTTGTAACCATGTCCAAAAGCCCAAGGCCCAGGATGGCCCTCTATATGGGATAACAAAGGGCAAATATCAGGCTATTTCCTTTAATAAAAGATAAAAAGTCTTGTCAAGGAGAGGGAAGCAACATGAATTGTTTCTCTGCATTCCAGCAAGGCGCTTTATTCATTGTCAATGGCTTGCTAACAAACTAGGAAGACTTGGACTTGGACTGAACTACTGTCCAAGTAGGATTTGGGGTGTGTGTGCTCCAAATGTGTCAGTGCAGTGGCTCAGCACCAAGTCAGAGGAACATAGTAAGTGGTGCCTTGCAGTGAGAGGTTCTCTCAGTTGTGGGAGAGAGCCTAGCTTGTCACCATCTATAATATAGAAGGATTATTTTTAAGGATTTTATTTGATTATTTTTAGAGAGATGGAAAGAGAGGAAGACAGGGAGAGAAACATCCATGTGAGAGAAAAACATCCATCGGTTGCCTCTCACCAGCGCCCCCAGCTGGGACCGAACTAGAAACCCAGGCACATGCCCTGACAGGAGATGGAACCAGTGAGCTTTTGTTTTGCCAGGGGACGCCCAGCCAACTGAGCCACAGCAATCGGGGCTAGAAGGATTATATTTGCCATTTGAAAACACTCACTGCCATTCTCTTTCAATAGCTGTCACTCTGGAGAATTTTAATTATTCCATTGATTTACAAATATCCAATTTACATAGTTTTTAAGGGTACTTCTCTTGTGGAAAGTTAGATGCATCTACCTTAAATATGTTTTCAGTCACCTTGGATGGGGAAATTGATAGCATGTTCATTAAATATGATTATTATTCAAAGTCTGACCAGGTCATGTGTGTTTTGGAAAAGGATTACAGGTGACCTTTAGAGATAGAGCAGTGGTTTTCAGAAAGGTTTCTAACATCACTCCCACATCCCCTTCAAGGACAGTTGATCTGCTTTTATCTGTTTTACTTGTTTATACTTCAGCAATATTTCAATGGAGGAAGGGTTCTTATATTAAAAAAAATAAAAATAATTAAAAATTAAAGATTCTGAGAAATAGTCCAGCCAAAATAGGATGAAGTTCATAGGATACTACTCCTTCCGAGAAGTATTTGGATTTTGATGTTTGGGAGACCAACTAAATAACACCCTCACCTTTCCCTCTTCCACTGAAACCAATGGAGAAATAAGACACAGGAGCCAACCAGAGTTCTAAATAACAGCTTTATTCCTGTTAAAACTAGACTGGAGGATATAGCCTAGATAAATGTTCACAAAAATCTTCCATATAGTTCACGTATTGACAGACCGCTCCTATAGGCCTGTTGGAAGGGCAGAGTCTACCCCATCAGCACCATGTCAGAGAACTTCCAGAAATTTACAAAAAGCTTCAGCAACAGGACTAGAGGGAGCATGCCAGTTTTCTGTTGCCAAACCGATTCCTCAAATAAGAAGATGGAAGTAAGGGTGCAGAGGGTCAGAAACAACCCCAATAAGGAGTAAACAACTTATTCTGGACCACTTGCTTTTCTAGTTAGCTATAGCCAAGAATAGACTAGGGTCCTCCCAAGTCCTAATACACTACTTCCACACCCAGTTGGTCTGCATTTAGACAAGAAAATAGGCTTAAACAAATTCAAAAATTCTGTTAAGCTTACAAACTTTTAAGCTAATATAATAAGACATCTGTGAGGTGAATACATGGAATATGTAGAAGAATCTCTAGTACAGTGGTTTAAATTGGTAGGCTCTCAAATTAGGTTACCTGGGTTCAAATCCTGGCTGTCATTTACAGGTTCTTTGAGCTGGACAAGTTGCTTATCCTCTCTGAGCCTCAGTGTGCTCAACTATAAAATGGAAGTAGTAATGGCACCTACTTCACAGGGTGGTCATAAGACTCAGATAAGAAGGATACATATAAAATGCCATGCTTACCATAAATGAATTCCTGGCACATAGACACTGATAAATATTACCTGTGATTATTATTTATCATCACCATCATCACCATCATTATTCCACTGCTGGTAGATTATTAAAACTTGACCCATGAAGACAATAAACTCTTACTTTAGGATTTCACCCATCCCATGTTACTCCTCTGTCGTAAACTTCCATTCTTTAGGCCTCCCAAGCTAGAAGTTTTGTAATCATCTTTCGCTCTCTCTCTTTTAGGCCGATAATCCGTCTGTCGCCAAGTCCTATCTTGTTTGTTTAAATTGTTTCTCAACTAACCCCTTTCCTTCATTCCTATTCTAATTCAGGCCCTGATTCCCTCTGGGCTGGATTACTATTCAACTCTCTGAGCTTCTTTTTCCTGACTATAGCTTCTCCTTTTCCAGTCTGTCCTATATGTCACTGCCACACTGACCTTCCTGAAACACTGCTTTGACCCCGTATCCCCCTGCCTTGGAATCTGTAATGAGTTTATTGTCTGCTGAAAGCAAGGCCAAGGTTTCCTGACTCATCTGTAGGTCCCTCTGGAACATGTCTGTCCGATAGACATATGATGCCAGCCATACACAAAATTGAAGATGTTCTAGTAGCCACATTAAAAAGTAAAAAGAAACCGGTGGAACTTATAGCAATATATTTTATTTAACTGAAAATATTCAAAACATTGTTATTTTAACATGTAATCAACATAAACATAAAATATATTTTCATTCTTCTTTTTTCTTAGTTCCAGCTCCTTGAAATCCCATGTATATATTACACTTATATTACATCTCAAATCAGACTATTCATGTCTCAAGTGCTCAGTAGCCATATGTGGCTAAGGGCTCCTGTAGTAGTGCAGCTGTGGAGTGTGACTTGCTGCCCCTGTCACCTCCATGGACAAGATATACCTAAATCTTACTTGTTCCTGGTTTATTGAAAAAAATAAGGATAATACCATGCCAATTTTATTAGGTTGTCCTAAGCAAATGTGAAGTGTGGAAGTTCTTTGTAAGCTGTAAAGCTCCTTGAGAATGTAGGGAAGTTATTATCAGGAGTAAAGATTTTACTGACATGAGAGCAGGGTATCTTTGGAGTAATTTGAAAGAAAAGACCGTATTGAGAAAGCACATGGGCTTTCCTGAATTCATTTGTGGAAAAAACATCAACTCCAAGCAATGAAAGAAGAATACAAATGTATACTTTCTCTCACGAGCTCTTTACAGTGATCTTTTTGCAAGAAATTTGTCACTTTAATAAGATTTGCTATATATTTAAATTAATCTGTAGGCCTTCTTTCCTCCTTTCAGTATTTTGAGGAATAGATTTAAGGGCATTTAATTCTTCTCTTGAAGGAACTAGACTCTTTCCAAAAAGTTTATTGCTTTGGGTAGTAAATGTAGCCCAAATACTCTGTAGTACTGAAGTAGGAGAAACATTAAGTTTTCATTCAAATTAATTCACTTCATTGCAAAGAATTGAAATTGACCTAGAAACAGTACACCAGTGATTCAGGTGGAGAAATGATTTGTAAAATGTTTTCAACCTGTATTAGAAGGGAAATTTTAAAGAGTGATTATTCTGATGGGTTGATTAGTAAGATTACACAATCAGAGAACACATTATTTTGAATACTGATGAGTTATGGGGTGCTTGCCTAAGTGGTTCACAAATCTTATCCCGGCCCTTTACCAATTAAGTAGTCCACTAATTGTTCTTTAGTCGTGCCTTGAACTATCTTTTAGCTCTCAGGAGTTCAACACTTGCTATAGATTTAACTCTTAAGTTTACAGTGTGGGTAGTGAGATTTCTAAATGAAGTAACTCTGAGAAAAAAAAAAGTCAAACTTATAAAGTGGCTTCTAGCTTTACAGGTGTGCCCCAGCCAGAAACCTCAACTTAATGTATGACCCTTTTTCCCCTCACCCCTCCCTCTAATTAGATGCTCAGTCCTTATGACTCCACCTCTGAAATACTTCTTTTATCTGCAACTTCCTCTCCATCCCCACTGCCCTCACTCAGGCTTTCATCACCTTTCCTATAAGCTTTTTCAACAATCTTCAAACCAGTTTTCCTGCCTCAAGCTTCAGCCTCCCCTCCACCCCGCAATTTATTCTCCAACTCCCAGCAGAATGGCCTTGCTAAAATACAGATCTGATCATGCCACTCCCCTAATTAAAAACCTCAAGGTATTCCCAGAGCCAGATAAGATCCAAAGTACTGAGCACAATGTACAAAGCACATTACAGTCAGAGCCTGACTTATCAGCCTTGCTTTCTGCCATGTACCCAGAAAAATGATAATCAAATTACTTGCAGCTCCCCAAGGAGGTCCTATCCTCTTACGAACTCTCTGTTCTTTTCCCTTGGCCTGCCCCCTTCACCCCTCGCTTCAGTGTGGGGAGTCCCATGATCTTCAAGCACTCCGGCATCCTCAAATGCCCTGTCTTCTGTGAGAAGCCTTCTTTAACTTACTGATTGTTCAGTCTCCATAACTGCATTCCTTATTCCTTTGTGTCAGGAACTCCTCAAGGCTAATTACTCTCTATATCCTCACCATGTAACATTCTGTCCAGCATATCATAATTGGTCCATAAAGATTTGTGGAATAAATAAAGGAAAGAATTGATGCCATCCCTCCCAACTCTACATCTTTCTCTTCTACCCTAAAGAGGAAAGCTAATTTTTGAATTCGGTGTGATTTTCAGTCACCCACTGATATTTGTAGGTATTTGACAAGGACAGTTAAAACCATATCCTTCCTTTCAGCTCAGGTTTAGATTGTCTAGTTCAGTAAGATTTTCCTTGGGCCACAAGCGGTTATTCTCATGTCCTACTTTCCCCTGGTACTTTTAAAGCCATATATACAATCTAGCCAAAAGAAAACATGGGAAGGTTTTACCTTTAGATCCTTTGACATATAGAATATGTTAGGAATATTTTTAAAAAACTAAACACACCTTTAATTACACAGAATTCCAGACTATTGAACTGGAGTGGATCTTAATTAGGACCACTTTCACTTTGTATGGTTATGCAGGTTGTGTATTGTTCAACCTTAGGGAGCAGCATTCTCAGTCACCATTACAATGTGAATGACTCTTCTCCAGGGTTGTATCATGCACAGCCTTACACAAGTGTCCCTGTTTATCTAATTCTCTTCATTTTCAGATAATGAAATTTAGGTTCTAAGAGCCAACAGGTTTGCTCAAGGTCACACAGATCGTTCATGGGAAGGTGTAGTTAGTAATCTGCCCCCTTTCTGCCTCTCAGTCATTCTGATCCAGATCGCTTCAGAAAACTGAAACTAGAACAGATAGTATTTGCTATAGTTGTATGGATATGGGCAGTATGTCTTCAGCTAAACATGAAATTTAAACCCCTTAGTTTATCTCTGTATTATATTTGCTCTTGCTTTCCACCACTAGCTGTACTGCCCTAGTTGACATGACTTTAGCATTCAGAATATCACTGCTGCCCTCAGGGCTACCAAGACTCAGGTAGCTGTTTTGTTCCACCAAGCTGCCAAACGGTGCTGTATGTTCTCTACCTTGTGGGCCTACTACTCTGACATGCTGTTAGCTGCCACCTTCTTTTGGCTTCTATTCTTAGCATTTTGTGTTGCTTTGTTTTTATAGCCGTCACTGACCAGTCAACATGATTCTTTCTTCTATTCTACGAATCATTCACGCATAGCACGTTGGCTGTTGACCTTGGGTCTTTGATTCTTTTCTGCTGTTTATAGTTGCTGGGGACACATAAGGGCTGTTGCTTCTTTGCCAAAACTTTTTGGTTTCCTTTCTTTCTCCCCTTACTCTAGATTTGGGGCCTTCTGAATATCTGAAGATGCCAGAAAGGTTGTGTCCAAATAGTTGTGGTTCTGTTTCTATAACCACCCCCTTTTACTCTTGCTTGGTAGGAAAAATCTTGGTTAGAAAAGTTCATGTTGATCGGACACCCAGTAGCTAATTGTCTCTTTGAAGGATGATGCATTTAAAAATATTCCATCCTCTACCCATTACCCCATGTTCATCATTAGTGTCAAACTAAGGTAAATACTAAGGTGTTTTGGTAGGTTTGTTTGAGCTTGAATAGAAAACTGGACTTCTTGAGCCAAAGCCCTACTGCCATAAATGGACAATGAATTGTTTGCTTGCATCTTTGCTCTTGATCATTAATGCTGGAAGATCTTTCTGAAACTAATTACTTGTCTTAGTTCTACTTGATCAGTCCAGATATAGAATAGAATTAGATTAAGGAAACTATTAATTTGTTAGAGGTTTGATACTTGTTGTTTAGTGGTTGTTTGCACTTTATATATTATTCACTGTATAATCGGGAATTTCTTTGTAAATGTTTGGTTTTCAGGCTGGTTGGAAGGAAAATCACGCAACATTCATGAGTGAACTAAAAAATCTTCAGGCTTCTGGACTGACTACTCTTGGTCAGGCTCTAAGATCCTCATTTGATTTGTTAAATCTCAATAGATTAATATCTGGAATAGACAATTATGGACAGGTAAAAATTTTTTGAGTGAGTACAGCTAATTTATTTTGGTGACTTGGGATAAGCATTTAAAATTGGGCATGGTTACCAAGTTTTCTGCTACTTTTCATAACTTCCAAAAAGAGGTCCATATATCTTTTAAATACATACTTTTAAAAAATTCCCTCTTTTGGGAGGTCTTGTATGTGGATTGATCATAAAATAGTTAAAATTGCCTACCCATCAGATCATTAGATATCTGAGAATGGGATGAGTAAATTGCTGAAAAGTACTGGGACAAGACAATTGAAGAGAGACTTTCAGTGTCCTTAACTCCCTCATCACTCCCAATTCAATGAAAAAGCTCTAGCAGGGGTGTCCAACCTGTTGGTGTCTCTGGGCCACACTGGAAGAAGAAGAGTTGTCTTGGGCCACATTTGAAATACACAAACACTAACAAAAACTGATGAGCAAAAAAAAAAGGTTTTAAGTAAAGTTATGATTTTGTGTTGGGCCTCATTCGTAGCCATCCTGGGCCACATGTGGCCCACAGGTTGGACACCCCTGCTCTAGAGTGAGAGGAAGGCAGAATAGCATTTGCTGCTGCTACCATTGTCCTTTCCTACTTTAAAAACTATGCTCATAATAACCAGAGTCACTCTCCAGGTTGCAGAACCTATGTCATTAATGTTCCCTTATCTGTGCCAGGATTTTGACTCAGGTGAATGATGTCGATGATGCTGCCATTATAATCTTATATCTTTCTTTTACGATTACTTGGAAAGCAGAGGGAGAAGAGTAGTTAGATGTTAAAGTTTGGGAGTTCCTGAATTGTAAGAATTCCTCAGTTTATTCTGAATGTTACCTCTTCAGGGATTGTTGTTTTGATTCCCAACCACTCAGTCCCTAATCTTTTCCTTCTTATTTAGGCAAATTTATCACACTCTTGGGAGATCACTGGCAAGGCAAATGTAAAAGTTTAAATACAGTTTTATTACATCACATGGCTCTAATGCTTTTTAAATGTATTTTAGGGGAGAAATCCATTTTTTTTAGAACCATCTATTTTAATTACCATCACAGATGGCAACAAGTTAACAAGTACAGCTGGTGTTCAAGAAGAGGTGAGATTTCATTTTTAAAATTTTTGTTTAAATGGCAGAGAACATGCAGCCATTTCTGTGGGAGGCATACACTTCTGGTTACGAATAAGTTTAATGAAACCTTCTATCTTGGTAATCCTTGAAAGATTGCTTAATTTTATTGAGTACATGAAAGAAAAGTGAACCCTTTAATTCTTTAGCTTTTTCTTCTTGTATGGGTTGTTATGATGAAACTTTACAAATTTTGCCTTATCAGCTTCATCTTCCTTTGAATTCTCCTCTACCTGGGAGCGAACTAACCAAAGAACCTTTTCGTTGGGATCAAAGGTTATTTGCCCTGGTGTTGCGTTTGCCTGGATTGGCTTGTACTGAGCCAGAGCAACTAGGGAGTGTACCAACTGATGAATCTGCTATCACACAGATGTGTGAAGTCACTGGAGGTATTGACAATATTTAATGTTTCTAAAGGAATAATTCATGTCAGCAGAGTATAATTTTTTCTTAAATGCCATATCCAGTCTTGTTTTCCTTCAGAATTTTTAACTCAACTGCTTAAAATATTTTAAAAAGATTTTATTTATTTATTTTTAGAGAGAGGGGAAGGGAGGTAGAAAGAGAGGGAGAGAAACATCAATGTGTGGTTGTCTCTCACACGCCTCCTGCTGAGGACCTGGTCTGCAGCCCAGGCATGTGCCCTGACTGGGGAATCGAACCGGCAACCCTTTGGTTCGCAGGCCGGCACTCAATCCACTGAGCTATACCAGCCGGGGCTTATTTTTATTAGTGTGATGTTTGCTGCCATGTAGTTATGATTATTTCAAGTTACATTTTAGAATTTCAAATGCCTCTGTTGTGAAATAGTATTTTTTTAATCAAACTTGTACTATTTGTTTTTCCTTCTGGTATAGGTCGCTCCTACTGTGTTAGAACACAGAGAATGTTGAATCAGTGTTTAGAATCTCTAGTTCAAAAAGTTCAGAGTGGTGTAGTTATTAACTTTGAGAAAACAGGACCAGATCCACTTCTTATTGGAGAAGGTACAGTAGATAATTTTGTTTTTACCCTATAGTGTTATTGAGGAGAGCCATCTGTGATTGGGAAAACATTAAACTAATCATAATAAACACAGTCTTCACTATCCACATGCATTCAAGTGGTTACAAATATCCATCCAAACAGCTACCATTTATTCATTGCCTATATATACATGTCAGGTAGCCAAATTCTAGCAACTTCAATTCAATGCATAACCTTCCTAAGAAAATGCTTTCATTTCCCTACCCATTTCGTATTTCCTGGCCCAGTCTTGGGACAGCACTGAATTATTTACCTCTCTATTCACAAAATATCTGGAGATTTACTACGGAGTGCCACTTAACTGATTTTGGTCTTGTGAGCACAAAATGTGTATTCTATAAGAGCATACACCTGTATTTTCCTGGGCACTTTTTAACTGCAGAACTTTTTCTCTTCAAATGAGATTTTACTGAAAGTTCAACATCTCAAAATAGATGAAAGCAGAGCTATTTTTGTATAGAGGAAGGAACTTCTTCCTCAAATCATACCTGCATCACGAGGCTTCTCCTCATAGCTGTCAGTTCACATACATACACACTTCAGCGTACCTCATTACCAAAGTGCTTGTCTGATCTGATCCATACATTTTAATTGCCATGGCCACCATCAGTGGTAGCTAGGTGCCTAGGCAAGAAAAGGGGGCAAGTGCACAGGGGCAGAAAGTCATACATTTCTGTCTGAAGCAGTGGATCCTGCGGTAACTGATCTTTTTGCTGTTTAGTTCCTGTAGCCCTTTGAGAAACTGTTAGAAAAATAGAGTCCCCCTCCATTAAAAAAAAATGGACATTGACTACACACACACAATTTTGTATTTAATTTCAGGTGTTTCTTGGATTCCAGTTAAGAACACCAGCCAAAGAAAACAGGCCTCACAGCCTATTTTAAAGTAATTTAGTCATAAAGGAAGCACATGTTATGTTGCTAACAATTGACTTTTCAATTAACAATTTTGTGTTCATTACCTTACCATGAACTGGGAACTTTCATACTGAAAACCTATTTGGTGTTATATAAATGGCTCAGATTTTTTTGTAGCTCCATTTCCCGTTTGTCCAGAGTTGTTAACCATTGAGATTCTGATAAAAGCTAAGAACACTCTTCTCAGAAAAATGCACATCCCCAGAATTGTGAGCTCAACTTCAGAGGGGTCTCTTACTTCCCTGAAGCCATTCCATGTATTCCCTAGAGCTCCATAGACCCCAGTGAATCTGTTGGTCTAAAGTAGTTACTTGTTTAAAGTAACACTTAAATAAGTAAATCAAATGACCTACAATTTAGGAAAAAAATGAGACTCCAATAATTAAAATATGTATTTTAGAAATATAATTTAGATTGATGAATGATCTGTTTTGTCCTATTTTTTGGGGGGCAAATGAAATATGCTCGTTTATATAATTAAAATGCACTCAGGATATATTATGCAGCATTATACAATATCTACAATATCTGTATTTTCCTTGGAATTTTAACGGTTATGGGGAAGCTATCATGAATTGGTCCACAATATACTTTTTTGCATTTGCTTTGTTTGCCCTCCCTCAACTCTGTCCAAATTGTCAGTATTTCTTTTACCTTTAAGTGAGTTGGATAGTTTTTATTTGGCCTTTGTGGTGATTGGTTCTAACTGCTTAGTAAAGAATATTTTTTCTCATCTAAGTGGGTTTATAAAGAAAATCTAAATGGAATTTATGACCTATGTTGTCAGATTCCAATAATGTAAAACCATACTAAGGAATGAACAATTTCATTTGCCTAATTTGGAAAAATAACTGTAGTGGTTTGTTGTGTTTATGTGTCTAAAACTCAGAAAATTTAAAACAATTTTTGCAATAGTTTTCCCTATTCTGCCTATTTTGGCTGAAATTAAAGATGGGGGATGGGATGCTGGATTAGAAGGGACGGATTATGTGAAAAGAGCTCCTAGGGAGAAGATTGAAAAATCCTAGTAGATTCACTTTTTTGCTTCCATTTTTCATGAATCACTGATTTGCTCTTTGCCTTTAGCTGAAAATTTTGTACCAGCAGGTCAGCAGCTGTCACAAGAAATTTGCGTGTTTGTCTGCCTTTTGTTTAACTTTCAGATGGACTTATGGATTCATCCAGGTCAAGTAATTCATTTGCTGCTCAACCATGGCATAGTTGTCATAAGCTCATTTATGTACGACCTAACTCCAAAACTGGCGTTCCTGTTGGGCATTGGCCAATTCCAGAATCTTTTTGGCCAGATCAGAATTTACCTTCACTAGTAAGTATAAAAGAAAAGGTAAACATCCTTCTGGATTTTCAGTTTTCTGATTACAGTGAACCTTTTAAAATAGCTTTGAGGCTTTGAAGCCATGCCTTCTACCTCTTGCCAGAAGCCTAGCTTATATCGAACGCAAGAGAGGACTTTCTGTTCTGGCATTCTTTCTTTCAGTTGCCTTTACCACTTGAACTGCCCTCTTTGGATGTTAAAGCGTTTCTATTTTTGATGCTGTTGCAATCTGTGACTTGGTTTTTATTTCAGAGCAGCTGACTTGATTTACATAGTAAACACAATGTCTAAGAAGTGTTGGTATTGATTTTCATGTATATCCTCAGGAAATTAGGACTTAGTCTACACCTTGTAAAGGTTCTGGAAACATATTCAAATCATGACTTGGGGTGGTAAACACACAATACAATATACAGGTGATGTATTATAGAACTGTACACCTGAAACCTATATAGCTGTATTAACCAATGTCACCCCAATAAATTCAATAAAAGTAAAAAATAAACTTTAGAAACATATTCAAGTTAGAGGTCATTTTACTTCTTCCCACGGAGTCATTAGACAGCTAGTGGAACTCTGTAGACCCACTTTTCATCTTTTTGTAATCAATGGTCTTGTGTTCCTTGGCAATGTACGTTTCAATGAAGGGTAATTAAGTAATATTTTTAAATGATCTCTAAGCAAGAATTTGCCTTTTTGTTCACTGCATTTGGTAGAAGGGGGATTGATATGTTAGTTGTTTCCAGTGCCTGATGAATTGACTTTAGGGATAGGGGTGGTGTGTAGTAAAAAGGGAAATTATATGAATTTAATTATCCCTTTCATTTTCCTTCTTCCCTCCAGGAGGGAGGGTGAGGGTCACAAAATGATCACTACTCCAGTTTAGCACCTTTCTGGTTTAACTGATCTGTAGTCTGTCTCAGTTTTAGAAATTTCTAACATGAACTGCATTTTTTTTCCTGGATTACTATTTTTAGGCTCCTGCATATTTCTCAGGAGTGGCCATGAAAGGCCTGAACATACAATTGAAGAACCATTTGAGCCTCTGCTGTGGGAGAGGGTAAATCTTTACCTCATTCCCTCAGAACTCTACGGTGACGCTGGTCAAATCTCAATGTCCAGTTAACTCTCAGTCCCTTCAAACCCCAGAATGAATGTTTTAGTTATGAAGTTACTTCATTATTACCAATGACACAGCTTCACTCATGTCTTTACTGCTTTCTTATATGTTTAAATCAATAAGCCAAAATATTTCTCAAGTTTAATTAAAATTAAAACCAGGAAAAACTGGAGTAAAGAAATTCCAAGTAACTCACACATAGTTCCTGTTACCATGCCTTTAGTTTTAAAAGCACATTTGAGGGTTATTTTTCTCAGCTTCCAAAACATCTTATAGGTTTGTAAGTCATAAAAGCAAGTCAGCAGATTTTCCCTTTTATAAAGCAAAGAGATATTTTGTTATATTAATATTATTAGCCTTACAGTTCTCAGCAAGAATAGAGGGTGCCATGTCTCATCCTTGTCCTTGGGACTTGTCCTATCTCCTTATCTATCCGTATTACCCTTGCTGCCACCATTTCTCTGTCTGGTGCTCTCCATTCCCACAAGCTGCACTTGTTAATAAAATGGCTGCTCCATCAATCTGCTCTGGCTCCTCAGGCACACAGGCCTTTGCAGCCCAGCCAAACGCACCTCCAACTCTAGCTATTCAAAGCAAGTATGTGGGTGTGAGAAATGCTGTAAAAATCAACTGGAAAATATTCGACTGGGCCCTAGAGTTGTGACTGGCTCATTTTTGGTCTACTATATTTTGCCTTTCCTATTCCTTTACGATTTTTCATCTGGCTTGTCGGTGGCTTTCTAGCTCTGTTATTACCTCTTTAGAAAGGTTCATGGATTTCTTCTTCTCTAGCAGTGTCTGTACTATCTGTAACTTCATGGTACAAAAGAAAGAAGGGTAGATAATGCTTGGAAGTTGCAAAGTGGATCTGAAATCCAGGGTTCATTCTACAGATAGTAATGAAATTTTCAACATATTCAAAGCAGTTTTATTTTTTATTTCACTGAAATTGTAGTTATGAGCATTATATTTTACCTTTCCTTTTCCCATTGCCAAATAGATAGTAGAGAGAGAATCTGAGTGCTCTCCCCCCATTGAAGCCATTGGTGATGCCTAGAGATCAGCAGCCTTTTCCTCAGAAACACTAGTCTGTATCTCAGTGATGGCTTGTAAAAGGGGTTGCAGAATTGTTAGAAATGTCAGCTCACTTGTAACGAACCATGTTTTCCCCTCTTGTTTTTTTAGCCTCCACGAACATCTCATCCTGTTGTGAGGTTCTGCTGTGTAGATTGTGAGCCAATGGTAATAGACAAACTCCCCTTTGACAAATATGAACTTGAACCTTCACCTTTAACTCAGTACATCCTGGAACGAAAGTCTCCCCATACCTGCTGGCAGGTACTTATCCTTGCCTCTTAGACAAGTATCTGTGACCACTCTTGAATGTGGGAATTGTTTAAACAGGTTTCAAATGTTTATCTAGAAATAAGTGGGCTGAGTCTGTTAATAGTGTGTCTCAAAAATGTTATCAAATGGACAACAGGGCCAAGCAAATAATTTAACACTGATATGAATCACTAGCCTACAGTACATTGCCATTTAAGGCAGTTAAACCTGATGAAACCTGTGTATTTGAGGATTTAGAGGATTCCCCTGAAACCTATTCAGAGACCCCAGGTTAAAAATCCCTAACCTAAAGGATACAGTTCTATTTAGCTGTGGATTCTGCAGCTGAAGCAAGGATCTCAGCCCTTAGTTTGAATTTGATAGACTGAAAGTACAAGATATTTTTGACAAAAAGCCATAAGCTCTGAAACTACTTTCTGCATCAGTGTAAAGTAATCAAACTCTTTTTGTGATACCAAGCATATTGGTGTGTGTAGTGTGGATTTTACTTAGACAAAGCAAATGTACATCCACTGGCTCTTCCGAGTGTGATCCTTCAGCCAGAAGGACTTGCTCATTTTTTACTAGAGTCACCTTTGGATTTTAATTTGTAAAATGTCAGACATGGCAATCACAGCCTTTTTATTTGGATGTGATAAGGAAGTCCTACACTATAAAGATGTTTGTTCTATTTCTAAACTATAGCATCATATAATAATCAGTAATTGTTAGGTGCTATTTACACAGGGAACACTATCAGACTGCCATCTGTTTCATACTAAAATATGTTTCATGCTATTGCTACTAGTTGTCTTTAAGGTACTTAAATCCTCCAAAAATGCTAAAACTGGGTAGGAAAAAGGGAACAGGCTTAAAGCAAGGATGTAAAAGAGTAAGAAACAGAATAATATCATAAATATAATATTGAACACAAGAAGGCAGACATGAAAGATCACATACTGTGTGATTTTGCTTTATTTATGTTCAAAAAGAGGTCATACTGATTTACTCCATTAGAAGTCAGGATAGTGGTTTCTCTCGAGGGTGCAGCATAGTGATCAGCAAAGGACATGAGGGGGCTTCTAGTTGTGTTCTATTTATTGATCTGGGTGCTGATTACACATGTGAATTCACTTTGTGAACATTCATTGAGCTACAGTATATACTTCTAATTAATGCACTATTTTGGATGTATGTTTATATTTCAATAAAATATACCCCAAATGCACTAGAAATGCAGATATATGGGTGATAGAATGCTAATTTAAAGTCAACATGGGACATTTGAATTTAAGGGTTGAAAAAGATTTGCAAAATAAAGTGATACATTTTACCTTTTCCCTAAAATAAACTCTCTTTTCTGTGTAGCACGTGGGTTGTGAATGTTCTCCAAAGAAACTCAAATCCTGCCCTTGCTCCTTGCCCCACCCCTCAAATACGCAATATGCCTTTTCTCCTGGAGCTTATGTTACTTTGATTTAAAATAGTTTTAATATGATTAATTACTGGGTGTGAAAATGAATAAGATGAGCCAGGAGTCAGGAAATTTGGCAAAATCATGATGGAGACTGGATTTTAACCCCAGCTCTGGCACCAACTATCTGGTCTTGAACCAGACACTTATTTTTTCTAGACTAGACGGTCTCTAATGATCACTTTGAACCCCAAAATGCTATGAATCTGCAGGTAATAAGGAATTTGGAAAAACTCAAGGGGCTCAAGAGGCTTATGGGAAATAAAGAAGGCAGGAAAGGAGGGAGGGAAGAGACAGAAAGAAAGTGAGAGAAGAACAAAAGCAGTGCTTTTCCTTTCATGGTCATAGATCTGACCTTTGATGGCTGTGTGCAGTGTTTTTTATGCATTATGATTTCCCCCCTCTTCCATCATACACAATTAGGAAATGGGGGAAATCCAACATGTTTTATCATTTTCTGTTTCTATTAGGCTTCAAATTAAGACATGAAATCTGGTAGATGAGGTATGTTTTAGCACAACTCATTGTTTTGTGGAGTCATAAATTACATAGGAAGGATTTATTCCTAGCTATAACTAAATATAGCAAAGATTTTAGTGAACTGGTAGGTGATAGTGCTGGTACCAAGAATTTACAAGGTAAATGGATCCTGTTCACCATCAGGGTTTGACTTTTGCCTTAAATGATACTGTTGAAGGACTCATGAAACACAGAGAAAACATGGTAGCTAGAGGACTCCAGCACAGCATATCAAGAGTCTGGGACCTGACAATATAATGTATATCAAATCAAGAATATCAATAAGGAATAAGATGATAGTCATATGGAATAAAGATTAATGTTTTGATTGTTATTGAATGTTTGCTCCACCAGCATAATTTACAAGTTTAATGACTTCCAGAATGAGCCAAAGCATCTCCTTGCTGCCTCAAAATAATTAGCACCAGTGCCTGGCTTTTCAGTAAATACTTATTGGATGAAAAATGAATAGCGGGTAGGGGAATGATGCATCAAAGGGAAGTTGAGCAAGATTTAATAGTAGTACGCATGAAGAGCGTTACATGATCCTTTAAATGGGCTTTGTTTTTCTAATTGCCTACTTTAGGCATGGGGCCACGTTCCATTTTCCTAAAAGCCTTTACTCTGGTCACCATTTCTTCTTTGGAAAAGTCAATTTGTTTTAATGGCTGATATCACTTAATGATATTTCAGCCTTATTTTCCATGTGTTAACCAAATAAATATTTGGGTATTGGTGATGTAGACTACAGACTGAATGGTTATTGCATAGTACAGTTTCATTTCTTAATTTAAGTTATAAAAGCACTGCAATCTGAACATTCTGATTTACTATGACATATTTGACATAACCATAGGCTAAAAGTGCTATTCCCATTTTAAAATTACAATTAAGTTGTGCCATAGATGCGGCTATGAAATGTTGCTATGAGTTTGTTTTTACATAAAATCCTTATTGTCATAACGGTATATTATGTCATGTTATTCTCAGGTATTTGTTACTAGCAGTGGAAAATACAATGAACTTGGATATCCATTTGGTTATTTAAAAGCCAGTACAACTTTAACTTGTGTAAACCTCTTTGTGATGCCGTACAACTACCCAGTTTTACTCCCTCTTTTAGGTAAGTAAAGTATGTCCTATTTAATCATCTTTAACATACAACAAAACAAAAAAATACGTGATGGGCTAAGCACTTTACATATAGTCAAAGAGTAATTGATATCTCGATATATAAAATCTAAAAACTGATTTGGAGGGATAGAATTTGCACACTATTTTCTGTTTTGTTTTTGTTGTTTTCACATCAAATAGAAGAGACAACTCTGGTGTGTGATTCTTATGCTGTTCTTTAGGTTGCAAGGACCAATGCTGTCACCCCCCACTCCAACCTCTAGTTTTAAGTGCACATGCTTTTTTCATAGACTAGATTGGGCCAAAAAATACCATCGGTTGGAATTAACCCCCCAAAAGTCTGATGGTTTTCTTCAGAAAATAGGACTTCAATTGCAGTATTGGCTCACCCTAATTCCTCCACAAAAGAATATTCAGTGCTCTTGAGGCATTTGTTTTAGGTGCAACAGTAAACTCTGCAATAATTGTAGTTGTAGAAGCTATGGTTTCCATGGCAATATTCTAAAAGGAACAACTCCAGAAGCTGTTATTCAGATATCATCAAAAACCTTTGTAGACTTCTTTTTCTCATTTAAAGAGCCACATCTGTTTAGAGTAATATAATACCATATGGTATCCTTCTAGTTGTAAAACTGTGAGCATTTTTATTTGGTGGAGTTTCTTAATTTTTGCAAAAAGGATCAAACCTTTACTGAGTTTAATTACAGTCATTAAAAGCATAATATTTTTATTATAAGTGAAATAAGTCAGATAGAAATAGACAAATACTATATGATTTCATGTATATATGGAATCTAAAAAAATAAATGAGCAAAACAGAGGCAGACTCATAGATATAGAGAACTTTTCGATGATTTTGAGGGGTTTGGGGGTTGGGTGAAAAAGGAGAAGGGATTAAGTTGTGCAAATTGCCAGTTATAAAATCTATCACAAGGAAGTAAAGTATAGCATAGGGAATATACTCAATAATATTGTAATAGCTATGTAGCGTGTCAGATGGGGACTAGACTTATGCAGTGATCACTTTGTTAGTTACAGAAATGTCTAGTTACTATGTTGTACACCTGAAACTAATATAATGTGGTATGCCAACTATAATTGAAAAATAAAAATTTTTATTTTATTTTTATTGTTGTTCAATTACAGTTGTCCCCATTTCTCCCCCATTACTCTCCTCCACCCTACCCACCCCCACCTCCCACATTCAATTCTCCCCCCTCCAGTTGTCTTTGTCTGTGGACCTTTCATGCATGTTCCTTGACGACCACTCCCCTTCTTTCCCCCGTTATCCCCCTTCTGCCTCCCCTCTGGTTACTGTCAGTTTGTTTTTTATTTCCATGTCTCTGGTTATATTTTGCTCACTTGTTTGTTTTGTTGATTAGGTTCCATTTATTGTGAGAACATATGGTATTTGTCCTTCACGGCCTGGCTTATTTCCCTTAGCATAATGCTCTCCAGAGCCATCCATGCTCTCAGGAAAGGTGGGAGTTCCTTGTATCTTTCTGCTGTGTAGTATTCCATTGTGTAAATGTACCACAAGTTTTTGATCCACTTATTTACTGATGGGCACTTAGGCTATTTCCAACACTTGGCTATTATAAATACCACTGCTATGAACATTGGGGTGCATAGGTTATTTTGAATTGATGTTTCAGGATTCTTAGGTTATAATCCCAGCAGTGGAATTGCCGGCTCAAAAGGCAGTTCCATTTTCAGTTTTTGGAGGAAATTCCATAGTGTTTTCCACAGTGGCTGCACCAGTCTGCGTTCCCACCAGCAGTGTACCGAAAGGGTTCCCTTTTCTCCACAACCTTGCCAGCATTTGCTGTTTGTTGATTTGCTTTCAATAGCCATTCTTACTTGTGTGAAGTGGGATCTCACTGTGGTTTTAATTTACATCTGTCTGATGGCTAGTGATGCTGAGCATCTTTTAATATGTCTATGGGCCCTCTGTATGTTCTCCTTGGAGAAGTGTCTGTTCAGGTCCTTTGCCCACTTTTTAATTGGATTGTTTCTCTTCCTGATGTGGAGTCTTGTGGGTTCTTTATATATTTTGGAGATCAAATCCTTGTCCAAGGTATCATTGGCAAATATATTTTCCCATACAGTTGGTTCCCTTTTCATTTTGCTGATGTTTAGTTTATCCATGCAGAAATTTTTATTTTGATGAAGCCCCATTTGTTTATTCTTCCCTTTATATCCCTTGCTCTAGGGGACATATCTGTGAAAATATTGCTGTGTAGAGTATCTGAAAATTTCCTGCCTATGTTCTCCTTGAGGACTTTGCTGGTGTTGCAGCTTATATTTAAGTCTTCTATCCATCTTTATTTTATTGAAAAATAAAAATTATTTTAAAAAGTAAAAGATTTCTTTTTAGTGCTTTAAATACTGTATGTATTATGGATGGAACTGGAGAGCACTATGCTAAGTGACATAAGCCAGGCTGTGAAAGACAGATACCATATGATCTCACCTGTAAGGGGAACCTAATCAACAAAATAAACAAGCAAGCAAAATATAACCAGCAACATTGAGAAAAAAAAACAACCAAATTTACAGTAACCAGAGGGGAGGAGGGTGGGAGATAATAGGGGAAAAAGAAGGGAAGGGTCACCAAGGAACATGCATAAAGGACTCATTGACAAAGACAAATGGGGGAAGGATTGAGGGTGGGAGGTGGGGATGGGTGGGGATGGGGCAAGTGGTGGCGGGAAAATGTTGACCAAAAAGTTAGACAGGGGTTGGCTAAGAATAGTATAGGAAAGGGAGAAGCAAAAGAACTGATATATACAACCCATGAACATGAACTAAGAGGTGTGGGGATAACGGGATGGGGTGCAGGGCAGAGGGGAGTACAGGGGAGAAAAAATGGGACAACTGTAATAGCTTAATCAATAAAAAATATTTTTAAAAAAAATATGAAACTTGCAACACCTAAAAGAATTGTTTGTGGGTTTTTTTTGGTAAATTTAATACACATGGTATTTTTTTGGTATATTTTATTGATTATGCTATTACAGTTGTCACATTTTTTGCTTCCCTTTATTTCCCTCTGCTCTGCACCACCCTCCCACCAGCATTACCTCCCTTAGTTCATGTCCATGGGTCATACATATAAGTTCTTTGGCTTCTTCCTTTCCTATACTATTCTTATCTCTCCCTGTCTATTTTGTGCCTACCATTTATGCTTCTCATTCTCTGTACCTTTTCCCTCATTCTCCACCCTCTCCCTCCCCACTGATAACCCTCCATGTGATCTCCATTTCTGTGATTCGGTTCCTGTTCTAGTTGTTTGCTTGTTTTTGTTTTCATTTTTTTAGGTTCAGTTGTTGATAGTTGTGAGTTTGTTGTCATTTTACTGTTCATATTTTTGATCATCTTCTTTTCCTTAGATTACTCCCTTTAATATTTCATTTAATAAGGGCTTGGTGATGATGAAGTCCTTTAACTTTACTTTATCTGGGAAGCACTTTATCTGCTCTTCCATTCTAAATGATAGCTTTGCCAGATGGAGTCATCTTGGACTGTGGTCCTTGCCTTTTATGAGTTTGAATGCTTCTTTCCAGCCCCTTCTTGCCTGTAAGGTTTCTTTGGAGAAATCAGCTGGTAGCCTTATGGGAACTCCTTTGTAGGTCACTCCTTTTCTCTTGCTGCTTTTAAGATTCTCTCCTTATCTTTAATCTTGGGTAAAGTAACTATGATGTGCCTTGGTGTGTGCTTCCTTGGGTCCAACTTCTTTGGGACTCTGAGCTTCCTGGACTTCCTAAAAGCCTATTTCCTTTGTCATATTGAGGAAGTTCTCCTTCATTATTTTTTTTTCAAATAAGTTTTCAATTTCTTGCTCTTCGTCTTCTCCTTCTGGCACCCCTATGATTCAGATGTTGGAATGTTTAAAGTTGTCCCAGAGGTACCTAAGCCTCTCCTCATTTTTTTGAATTCTTGTTTTTTTGTTTTTGTTCTGGCTGAATGTTTATTTCTTCTTTCTGTTCCAAATCGTTGATTTGAGTGTTGGGTCTTTCCCTTCACTGTTGGTTCCCTGTATATTTTTCTTTATTTCACTTTGCATAGCCTTCACTTTTTCCTCCACTTTGCGACCATACTCAACCATTTTTGTGAGCATCCAGATTACCAGTGTTTTGAACTCTACATCTGTTAAGTTGGTTATCTCTTCATTGTTTATTTCTATTTTTGGAGCTTTGATCTGTTCTTTCTTTTGGGCCATTTTTTTTGTCTCAGCGCACCTATTCTGTTTTAAGGGGCACAGCCTTAGGTATTCACCAGGGTGGGGCAACATGTCACTACCTTGTGGTGCTGTTTGTGGGGGAGGGGTCTGAGAGGGAACAGTGCCACTTGCTTGGCTCTTGGCCAGCTCTCAGTCACTTCCCCTGCTACCCACAAGCAAATTGGGCCCTTCTGGTGCTGATTCCCAGGTGGTTGGGTATGTGTATTTTCTGGGACCCTGTGGGCCTCTCGAACAAACTCTCCTGTGAGACTGGTAGTCTCTCCCACTGCCATAAACCCCTCAGGTTTTTACCAGTAGAGGTTTTGAGGCTTTCTTTTCCCACGCCTTCTCAGTCTCTCTCACTTCTCAGTTATTCTGCCTGGTTTATCCACACACAAATGTGGGACCGCCC
>PVJD01009769.1:0-59551 GCA_004026545.1 Mormoops blainvillei
TGGTTCATATTCCCATATTCTGGGTGAGAAACGGAGCCAAGTTAGTCATGCTCTCCTCTGCTCAGCCCACCCAAAGCTCAGGTTGCCTGGAACACAAGGTTATAACCACCTCCTGAAGAGTGTGGCAACCTTTGAGCATTTCAGAGAAAACATCAAACTCCTTTATGACGCCCCACGCACAGAACTCAGAATGGCATTCCTTGGAAGCTTGGCTCTCCAGAGGGGACTAGCCCTTGCCAACATTTCTCCAGACACTGGCTCTGCTACCACCCTCTCTGCTGGTCTGTCATGGTGATTCTGTCCCCTCCAGCAATGGAAATAAAGAATGGACGTTGGCCATTCCTCTCTCCAAGGATTCAGAGGAGAGATGTGTATTTTCCGTGCAGCCATGGCCAATGCAAAGGGAAAGAGGCAAATAATAGATGACCCACCATTCGGGGCGGAGGGGTGAATTATTTACGAAACGTAGCTAGGGCCCCAGTTGGGTCCAGGGCTGGGCACGGTGTTAGCAATGCCTTTGTTCTTGCAGCTGGCCTTTGGAATCGCTCGGAGCCAGCGCAGTAAATAATACCGCTATTGTCTGCCTGTGTCAGAGACAGACAGAAGGTACATTTGGCCCGCATCCAAACACCGCAAGGGCCACTCGTAGTCACAGTGTCCAATTACTGCTGGCTTGACTATAAAACACACTTTTTTTTTTTTTTTTGCTAAGCTAATTTAAGAATGGGCAGTCTTAATGGCCCCTGCACAAAGAGGGGTTTTGCTGCATCTTTCAATAGGGGGAAATAAAGTTATGCTCAGAACAGAAACCACACTGGCCTGGGGTGGAGGTTGTCTAAACAGTGATCTATTGATAGAAGGGAAACTGTTTGGGTGCCCCTTTCAGAAGAAGAGAAAAATTAAACCTACTCGGTTCTGAGTTTTCTTGCAGGGTATATTCAGGATGTCAAAGAGGATTTAATAAGGAACAAGGGAAAATCAAAGAATTGGACAGCTCTGGCCACTTGCACAGACAGCCACAGGGTACGGGGGCCGAGGGGTGACCCCACCTCTCAGGGAATAGATGACCGTGACCATGACAAAGATGAGGATAAGAGGCAGTGTCTCCTGTGCTCTTGCTACTTGCAGGGCACTGGGATAAGCACGTTTCTCCTGTAACTTTCCCGCCGCCCTATAGGGATTGCAGACGTGTACACACGAGGAGTGACTGGGGTTTACGTAGTTCAGATGCCTCCTTGCAGCCTCACCCAGTTGATGGGATGGATGTGAGGGTTTCGAGAGTTTGCCTGATGTTATAGCCCGTGCCTTTGACAATACTGTAAAGTACTTTCTCAGGGTCCCTCGGGCTCCCAGGCTTGCAGACCACACGAGGTGTCCAAGTACGTGTTTTCATGCCCTGACCTGGTCGGGCCCTGGGATGGTCACCACCACCTGGTGGTGGTCTGGGGACAGGGCCATCCCTCGGGAAGAAGGAGTGCAGAATCCGGGCAGTGTCACATAGGAAGGCCACTCCCAGAGGTGGGGTTCGCCCAAGCCCCTGTGGGCTCTGCTCCTCCTTGGAGGCCACTTCCCTACCTGCATTTGTCCTTGGAAACACTCAGGTCTGGAGTTATCCGTGGCCAGGGCTTCTGTGGCCAATCATTTTCAATAATCTCACTTTGGCCACCAGCTCCCCCAAAGGGAAGCATGAATACGTGCTGCAGACGAACAGAGAATGGGTGAAAGGGTCCTGTTACATGAAAAAGGAAGAAAATAAAGGAGCTTCGAAATCCTCTTTCTCCAGCCCAAGCCTACCATTTGCACATCGAAATGTCAGAAAAATAAACCCGGGACTTAGACTGGAGGATGTTAGACAGCAGCGCCTCACCTTGCTCCTTCTCTCCCTGCAGGGGAAAGTCAGGCATGTCTTTAAGATACGTTCACCCCCAAATTCAGAGGGTTTTCAAATACACATATCCCTGACAGAGCAGAGATCTCAGTTCCAGCGGTAAATCCTTGATAGGGTCCGTGATGGCAAGTTCGACCACCAGCCCTTTCCCCCTGCGAGGTTTCACCGAGGGTTGTCTTTGGAGAGAAACCAAAAAGCCACACTGGGGTGATGAGAAGGGATGAAAAGGAAGCACTGTGGCCTCTGACTTGCCGATCAGCAACCCAAAGAACACAGCAGGCAGTTTGTCAAGAAAAATGAGGACATTTGGGGGGATCTTTGCATCCTGAAGATACACATGCTTTGGAGAAAAGTGATGCCTCAATTCTTCAGGCTAACTTCTCAAAGAGGTCAATTTGGATGCAACCAGTGCTGATCCTTGTGAATTGCCGACTGGTGGGTTGTCTGGTATCTTAGAGCAAGGGGGGACTCCGAAGACATCAGTCTTCAACGTGACATCTGTGGATGGTGGATCTGCACAGGGTGCTGCTCAGTGACTGAGAGCAGGGCTGAGGACACTGTGCAGGGGAGCTCCCTGGGGAGCTGGCCAGACTCACTGGCAGCCTCCTCTCCTCAGTTCCCTAAAAACACCAAGACCCACTTCTGCCTCCCCTTCATCTCATCATAATTCCAAAGACTTTCCCAAAAGCCCCTGTAAGGTCAACTTGGACTCAGTTTGTGTTTATTTTAATTAATAATTCTTATCCACTGGTAACCAGGCAGATCTCTTAATTCTATGCAAAGGTAGGTCACGGTATCTTGGTTTTCTCTGAAGAACCCCTGCGTGTATCCATTAATTCATTCCCTCAACAGAAATATTAGGAACCTGACATGCACTTGGCCCCAAGGATGCCCAGACCGAGAAAGTAGGCATCTATCTCCTGGAAACACTGTGCAAAGAAGAGGAGCTGTGATGTGAACAAGTGGTACAAGTTCAGAAAGGACAATGACAGGGTGCTCATGCCAGTCTATAGGGGACACAAGAGGTCTCCCAGAAGCAAACTCAAAAGATAATTTCAAGTCACCCAAGAAGAGGTACAGAGAATGTGTAGATGAGGTTGTACGTACTTGTTTGGAAAGGAGGCACAGAAACGTATCCGATAAAATATTAATTCTCAGTAAACACAGCTCTGACGATGTCACAGCCCCCTCAGTGGGCTCATTAGGCCAATAATATTATTAAGTTAGACTCTTGATTGTGCCATTCAAAGCCCAGCCATGCTTTCTCCCTTTGCTCATATGCACCCGATCCCCACCCAGGAATTTCACAGCCTGCTCTGGTCACCCCAGATGCTCAGGCTGTCACAGAAGCTACCAGTAACAGGCTGATGCTTTATATTCTGTCACTTCAGTCTGGAATCTTCTATACACCCACCTCTTCTGACTGTCAACATCCTCCAAACTCACAGGAGGTCATCGTCCTCTTGAAACCTTTCTCAAGCCCTGGTTCAGAATAAGTCTCCCGCAGATATGGCATGTGCATGTGTATAGATTTGCAGAAAAGTTGTCAAGATGGTACAGAGAGCCCCCCTATGAGCATCTTATACTATTGTGATAAACTTGTCATAAGTAAGAAACTGATACTGGCACACCATTATTCATTAAACACCGTGCTCAGTGTAGATTGCATTCATTTTCCTGCCAGGGTCTTTTTCCGGTTCCAGAATCCAATGCAGGATGTAACGACCCATTGAGCTGCACTCATGTTTCCACTGAATTTTTCTTGCATCTCTCATTCAACACTGGCTATAATCTGCTTCGTGTTAGGGCTTGGAGATGAGAGTCCCAGAACTGCCAATGGAGAATTCTGGAATTTGGGGACCTCACCTCCTGGTATGTCATATGAAGTCCATCTCTATCAATACCCCGGTCTAATTGATCTTCTGGAAGACACACTTTGGAAGACACACTTTGGAGTTGGTCAGTCTTGTGAAAAGGAGCATGACAACCTGTCAATCACTCCATGAGGCTCTACTCTTGGACACAGACATCACTCTGAGGTTAAAAAGAGAGGGGGAGAAGCAAAACGCATCGTTAGTTGTCAGTTACCAAAGGTAGACATGTCTGACTATTATTCCGAGTGGCATCATCCAAACAATGATGAAAAAGGGCAACTTTGGCATCAGGGTGAAAAGCAAGGTGGATATAAAAAGACTGAAAGCAAGTCCGACAGAAGACTTACAAGCATGTGAGCTACCACCCTAGTTGCCATTCTTGCAAAGCAATGGCAACTCTGGTAGGGAGAACTTCCTTTCCTGATGGAAGGAAGGGAACATTAAACCATGGAAGTCCCCAAAACAGCATCATTAAGACCCAAATCGCATGAGGCTGATAGCAATATATGCCCCGACCGTTTCTAGATCAGCCCATAGTGCCTTCAAGAATGACAACATGGCAAGGAGGACGGTATTGTCATCGGTGTAACCAGGAGAAGAGCTTTCGAACAATCTCAGGACCTTGACCAAGATCCCAATGCTTTTGCAGAGGCCTTGATAGGGACTCAGAGCGTGAGACAATTATTACTGTCTCTTGCAATTTGTGGTTCACCAACTCCTCCATATGTTATTTCTCGCTGTGTAACAAAGCGCCCCAATCTTGTCTCTTAATAAACATTTATTACTTCACCGTTTCCGGGGTTGAGAATCCAGGATATCTAATGAGGTTAGAGGGAAGGGTCGGCTGGGGCTGCAGCCATGTCAAGGTTCGAACGGGGCAGAATTCATGTCGAAGCCCACTCGTTGGCTACTGGTCAGCCTCGGAAGGCCTGCTTCCATCTACACTCGTGTAGTGGAGGGCAAGCCTCGGCTCCTCACCACGCGGGCCTCTCCGTTGGCTGCCTAAGTGTTCCTATGGCACAGAGGATGGCTTCCCTGTCACCTGGACTTCCTTCTCTGGGATAGATGTCTTATTCTAGAATAAGGAAGGAAGGAGAGAAAGAGAGAGGAGGTGAAACTCAACTTGTCAGCTTCAGGCTTTTTATATACACACATATATACCTTTATGACATCCTGTCATAGCCGGTGTGTGTTATCTCTTAAGTTAAGTCAAAGTCTAGCCCATATACAAGGAGACTGGAAATGCTCAACTCTTAAGGGGAAAAGTATCAAAGAATTTGAGGACACGTTTTTAAAGCCGCCATACTGTTCTTCATGGTTTAGACAAACTGTATTCATTTGCATAAACACTAATGAAGCATCTTCCATCCTCTAGAAATTATAGGAGATTACCAGAGGACCTGGTGCAGAGGTAGCACTAAGTAGAGGTCTGAAGAATTAGCTATAACATTCATTTATGATAAAGTAGAATAAATACGCAATGATGGGAAAATACGACCTCCTGTCTAAATTACACCAAAGCTGTGTGAACTGAAAATGTTAATTCATGCTTATCGGGGGTTCACTGAGGTAGCCCCAAGTCCTTTTAAATTCTAGACCAGGGGCTAGCCAAGTTCCTCTTAAAGGGCCAGAGGGTGAATATCTTCTGCTTTGTGGTCCGTACAGTCTGTGTCACAGCTGCTCGGCTCTGCCACTGTGGTACAAAAAGCAGCCATAGATGAAACACACATGAGAGAGAATGGTTGTGTTCTAGTAAAACTTTATTTACAAAAGCAGGTGGCCACCCTGTGGGCCATCGTCTGCTCACCCCGCCCTCCTGTGCGCTTCTTAAAACCTTTGGGTGCTGAGCTCCTTGAGAGCAGGGCTGTCTTGGTGGACCTTTGCATCCCTGTACCTGGCACAGCTCACAAATGAGTAGGTAGGCACAAACGTCACACACAAATGCATGAATCAACCGATTCATTTAGCTGCAGGAAGTGCTAAAATACAGCTTCAACATCATAAAATCTTTATTTGAAACTTTCAGACTATACATTTGAAGGATAAAGTACCTTTTGCACAGCTTCAGTTCACTAACGTAGCTGCCAACCTTACCCCACAGCACCCAGGCTTCACTGGGGTGCCATGGCCTCCTCATACCAAAGCCCTGTCATGTCTAAATTACCGACACAATAGGCCACTGTAACTCCTTTGGACTCATTAGGCTTAATTATGTCAAGGTCTCATTGAGGACTCTTTAAATCTGAAGATTCGTGAGATAATAAAATATAATAGCTCCTTCGGAGCCATAAAGGTCTCTTTATGTCACGGGCTATTTGGAGATTCAATATTCCGTAAGATTAATATCACAATATCGTAAAAATGACAACAATTACCACACCCTCAATGTCTATCAAGTGTAATTTAATAATCAGGATTTAGATAGGCCCACTTCGCATTCACTCCTGAGGTCCTTCTCAAGGAGGAAAGGCGAAGGCTTATGTGAATTTAGCGTTAGCCACTCTCTCATCACACCTGCTTCCAGGTACACAGATCCCTCTGCCTCCCATGCACGGCCCCATCTTGGTACTGACACCGCTTCCTGGTACAAAGCTCCTCTGCTCCTCACCTGGGGAAGCCAAGCCCAGGTAGACCTGTTGACTTTACCATCCCTGTCTCTCTGTGTGTTTAGGTACTAGGCATGCAATAGGTTATAAGCAACTAAAGGAGAGTCATCAACCTAGAGAAGAAATTATAAACAGTGGTCATTTTCCAAGGCTGGCTCAGCAAAACGCTAAGAATGAATTATAACAGAAATAAGGTGTTTTTGCAATAAAAGAAGCAGAAAAGAGAACTATTGTTATATTATCTAAGACATAATAAAAAAAATAACCAAGTTCAAGGGTAAATGGCTGCTGTAAAAGAAATTATTGTATTGGCTGAGGAATAGATGGCTACTGTTTGAAAATTAAAATATGTTGCATTACAAAAGGCATAGCAACTTTACAATAAATATTTAAAAAGCGGAGAGAGGAAAGTTATATATAAAGTAATGCTCCCCAACCTAACGAAATGACAGTTATTTGGTTGGCATAGTGGACAGAACTTAAGGTGGTCCCCATCACCCGTACCTTCTGGTTCATACCCTTGCAGAACTCTCTTGTTGTTGAGGGTAGGCAGGGCCTGTGACTTGTTTCTAATCAATGGAATATGGCAAAAATAACAGGGTACCATGCCCATGATTATGCTACATTACATGACAAAGGTGAAGAGATGCCGTTTCTATCATTACGTTACATTCGATGGCAACGGTGGTGGAAAGTCATTCTTACAATCACGACACATTATGTAAGACCCTGTTTTGCTAGAATAGTTGCTCTACTGTTACTCTCTCTCTCCCTGAGGGCCCTAGAAGTGCAACCTGTTATGAGCCCTTCAGCAGCAAGGAAAATGCATTCTGCCAACAGTTGAGTGAGCTTTGAGCCAGACCCTTTCCCAGTTGAGCCTTGAGAAGAGAATCCACTCCTACCCAACACCTGATTCCAGAGGACCAAGCAAGCTAAGATGTGCCTGGACTCTTGACCCACAGACCTGGGGAGATAAGTGTGTGTGATGTTTTAAGCCACTGACTTTATAATAACTTGTGGCACAATAATAATAAAAGCACTATTATACCTAGGTTTTTTGGTCCTAATCATGTTCTTACCTGAAAATTAGAATCATGATGCCAGAAAATATTTTTTATATCGATACTATTTGTGTGTGTATGTGTATGCAATGTTAGGTCTTATGACATTGCATTTTTGCTTTAGAATATAAATCTCCCAGGGGTGGCGACTTTGTCTGCCTTGTGTACTATTATATCCAGAATGCCTAGCACCATGCCTGGTACTTTTCAAGTGAAAAAAATACAGTTATTTTAGAGCATGAACAATATTTCAATATGTGGATATACCATATTTAACTTACTTAATAAACAGTTCATTTGTTTCTAATTTATTTGGTAGTTACATGTGAAATGATAAATGTACTCACTCATATAATATGAGCCACTTGTGTATTATTTTCTTAGAATATATATAATAAAAGTATGATTACATTCCATGAGAACAGAAATTGTTTCCCATATCAAAGTTGCGGCTCCAATACAGTATGCCTAACACATGATATATACTAAAACAAAAAACAAAAAAAAGTATACTGAATGAATAAATAAGTTTTTCCTTCTCTTAATTGATATGGTTTTCAGACTGCATTTATTTATACATTATTGAAATTACTTCTCAACGTCACTGTCATTGTATGATAGTGTAATTACACTGTACCTTTCCCAGCACTGAGTATTAAAACTTTAACAAATACTCAATTAATAAACAAGAAAGTACAGTTATTTTGCATCATTTTATGGTTCCTAGGAAGGCTCAGTTAGCATTTATTCTTATGCTTTCTAAGCAGTTGAATTTTTCTTATGGTGAGTGGTCCTTCATGTCATTAACACTTTCATATATAGAAATTTCAGGGTTTTACTGATTTATTAACTTTCATAAACTCCTTATGTAATACTGACATTTCTCATAGTTCTGCCATGTTTGCTACAAATACATTTGTTTCTGAGCACTTTCAAGGACTTTGGATATTGATTACAGTATAGACTTTAATTAGGCTTCATTTCCCTAAAATGTATGCACTCCTCATTCCCTCGACACTGCATAAAGCTAGTAACAGAGTCACAGTCACGTGCACCAGAATCTCACAGACCTGTAAGTAGAAATGGATAAACTCACAATCATAGTTGAAATCTTTAACACCGGTCTCTCACTAATAGATAAAATAAGTTTAAAAAATCTTGGTAAGCACATAGAAGACCTAAATAACACTAGTAACTAACTTTATATCATTAATAATTATAGAACATCCCAGTCAACAACAGCAGAATATACTTATTTATTTTCAAGGAAACAAGAAATATTCACCAACATAGATATATGCTGGGGCCATAAAACAAACCTCTAAAAATTTAAAGTTTTCTATCTAATCACAATAAAATTAAGTTAGAAACATTACTGGTAAAATATCCTAAAACAATTTAAATAAGTGAAAATTAAACAAAACACTTCTAAATAAAACATGGGTCAAACTAACTCCTATCCTTCTCAAACTATTCCAAAAAATTCAGGTAGAGGGAGGACCCCCCAACTCTTTTTAGGAGGCCAGTATTATCCTAATCCCAAAACCAGGTAAAGATTAAAACGAAGAAAGAAAACTACAGGCCAATATCCTTGATGAACATAGATGTTAAAATCCACAACAAAATATTGGCAATCCTGGTTCAGCAATACATTAAAAAGATCATGCACCAGGATCAAGTGGGATTCATCCCCAGGATGCAAGGATGGTACAATATTCACAAACCAATAAACATAATAAACACACTAAAAAATAATGAAAGATAAAAATCACATGATCATATCAACAGGTGCTGAAAAAGCATTAGATAAAATCCAGCACCCATTTATGATAAAAACACTCAGCAAAGTGGGAACAGTATGGGCATACCTCAACATCACAAAGGCCACATACAGGAAACCTACAGCCAACATCATAATCAAGGGTAAAAACTAAAAGCTTTCCCCTTAAGATCAGGAACAAAGCAAGAGTGTCCAATTTTACCACTCTTATTCAGCATAGTACTGGAAGTTCTAGTCACAGCAATCAGATAAGAAAAAGGAAACAAAAGATATCCAAATTGGAATGGAGGAAGTAAAACTGTCATTATTTGCAGAAGACATGATAGAGTACATAGAAAACCCTATATTCTCCACCAAAAAACTACTCAACCTAATAAGTGAATTTGGAAAAACAGTGGGATACAAAGTCCGTACCTAGATATCAAGGGCATTTCTGGACACCAATAATGAAATATTAGAAACAGAAACCAAGAAAAAAAATCCCATTTACTATAGCAACAAGAAAAATAAAGTACCTAGGAATAAACTTAACCAAGGAGGTAAAAGATCTGTACTCAGAAAACTACAGAACACTGAAGAAAGAAATTAAGAAGATACAAATAAATGGAAGCATATACTGTGTTCATGGCTTGGAAGAATTAACATCATTAAAATGTCCATATTACGCAAAGCAATCTATAGATTCAATGCAATTCCTGTTAAAATACCAATAGCATATTTCACAGATCTAGAAAAAATATTCCAAAAATTTATGTGGAATGAAAAAAGACTCTGAATACCCTCAGCAACCTTGAGAAAGAAGAACAAAGTAAGAGGAATCACAATACCTGATGTCAAACTATACTACGAAGCCACTGTAATCAAAACAGACTGGTACTGGCATAAGAACGAACACATAGATCAATGGAACAGAACAGAGAGCCTAGAAATAAACCCATGTCTCTAAGATAAAGTAATATTTGACAAAGGGGGCATGAGCATACCATGGAGTAAAAACAAGTCTCTTCAATAAATAGTGTTGGGAAAACTGGCTAGTACATGCAAAAAAAAAAAAGATGAAACTAGACCACCAACTTACACCATGCACCAGAATAAAATCAAAATGGATAAAAGACTTCATTATAAGTCATGACACCATAAAAGTCCTAGAGGAAAACACAGGAAAATTTCAGATATCCCATGCAGCAATGTTTTTGCTGATATATCTCCTAGAGCAAGGGAAATAAAGGAAAAAGATACAAATGGGACTACATCAAATTAAAAGCTTCTGCGCAGCTGAAGAAAACATCATTAAAATGGAAAGGGAACCAATCATGTAGGAGAACATATCTGCCAATGATACCTCAGACAAGGGTTTGATCTCAAAATATATAAAGAACTCATACAGCTCAATGCCAGGAAGATAAATAATCCACTTAAAAAAAATGGGCAAAGGACCTGAATAGACACTCTTCCAAGGAGGACATGCACAGGGCCCAGAGACACATGAAAGGATGCTCAGCATCACTAGCCACCAGAGATGCAAATTAAAACCACAATAAGATATCACCTCACACCGGTCAGAATGGCCATCATTAATAAGTCAACGAACAGCAAGGGTGTTTGAAGGCTGGTGAGGGTGTGGAGAAAAGGGAACCCTAATGCACTGTTGGTGGGAATGCAGACCGGTGCAGCCACTGTGGAAAACAGTATGGAGATGCCTCAAAAAACTAAAAATGTCACTACCTTTTGACCCAGCAATTCCACTGCTGAGAGTATACCCTAAGCATCCCAAAACACTAATTCGAAAGAATTTATGCACCACTATGTTCATAGCAGTGCTACTTACAATAGCCAAGGGTTGAAAGCAGCCTAAGTGCCCACCACTAAATGAGCAGATCAAAAAACTCTGGTACCTTTACACAACAGAATACTACGCAGCAGAAAAAAGGAACTCCTACCTTTCACAGCAGCATGGGTGGAACGGGAGAGCATTATGCTGAGTGAAATAAGCCAGGAGGTGAAAGACAAATACCATATGATCTCACCTATAAGAGGAACCTAATGAACAAAATGAACTGAAGAAACAAAACAGAACCAGAAGCATGGAAACAGGAACAGACTGACAGCAACCACAGGGGAGGGAGGAGAGAGGTAAGTGTGGAAAGAAGGAGAAGGGACTAGTCAAGGGGCATGTACAAATGACCCATGGACATGAACAACAAGGTGGGGAATGACTGTGGGAGCGGGGGGTGGGCTGGGCGGAGAAGGGCAAAGGGGGAAAAATTGGGATAATTTTAACAGAATAAAATATTTAATAAAAAAAGAAGAAGAAAATATGGCTCAAAAAAGAAATCATAATAATAATTAGAAAATATTTTAAATAGTAAAATAAAAGCTCAGCATATCAAAACTTTTGGGATTCAGTTTAAAAAGTTCTTAGGAGAAAAATGCAAAGCATTAAGTACTTAATCTTGCAAAAAAATCCAAAAACAGTGTTCTAAATTTCCAGTGTAAGGAGGTAGAAGAAGAAAGTATAAGAAAATGAATAACAAATGAGCTGAAGTGAGAAATAATATAAGAGCAAAAATCAATAAAGTAGAATATAGACAAACAATAAAATAAATCAGTGAAACAAAAAATGTCATAAAGTTGAGAAAACTCTAGCTGGTATGATTGACATAAAAAAGCAAAGGCACAAATGAATTGTCAAATTTCAGAAATGAAAAAGGAGAACTTACTACAGATCCAACAGAAATTTAAAAGAGAATAAAGGAATATTATGAACGATGTCATGCCAATAAATGTCTTGAGTGACACAAATTACCAAAATTGATCCAAGATCAAATAGAAAATACAAATAGACCTATAGCTATTTAAAAGTTTAAATTTGTAATTAGAAACTATTCCACACACAAAACATTGTAGCCCATATGGCTTCACTGATTAATTCTATGTCACATACAATGAAGAAATGATAGGAATATACTTAAATTCCTCCAGATAAGATAAGTAAAGAAAAAATTTACCTAAATTCATTTAATAGAACTAGGTTAAACTTGCTATCACAACCAGACAAAAACAAATGTTACTATAGATCAACATCTCTTGACTATTGGTAAAATAAGCATTCACAAAATATTAGAAAATGTATTCACACACATATAATAAAGTATACATATAATAATAAATTTCTATTATTACATTATATTGTATATGCATAAATTATCTATGGAAAACATTGCAAACTACAGTAAACCCAAAGACTGCAATGTTGGTTTAACAATAAAATCAAAGAATAAAATTTACTATATCCATTGACTAAACATTAAAAAACACAATTATTAAATCTGGAAGAACACTTGTGAAAATTCAATACTCATTTAGGATAAAAACTTGTTTTCAGACTCGCAACAGAAAGGAATATTCTCAATTTGATAAAGGGCACCTATAGCTAAGATTATCATTAATCATAAAAGATTGAGGTTTTTCCTCTATGACAGGAAGCAAAGCAAAGTCACCTGCCTTCACCATTTCTACGTACCCCTGTACTGGACACTGTCACCAGCACAACAATGGAAGGAAAAATAAAGCATGTACAAATTGTAACGAGATCTTAAACTGTCTTTGCTTAACAGCAGCATCATAGAAAATCCTATGGTATCTACAAAAATTGTTTTTCTAAATCTTATAAGGGAGTACAGGAGGGTTAGTATACAAAAATTCATTTATTTCTATGTAATAACAAATAATTGGAAAAATACTATTTTTTTAAGGATTTTATTTATTTATTTTTAGAGAGAAGGGAAGGGAGGGAGAAAGAGAGGGGGAGAATCATCAATGTGTGCTTGCCCCTCAAGCAACCCCTACTGGGGACGTGGCCGGCAACCCAGGCATGTGCCCTGACTGGGAATCGAACCAGAGAACCTTTGGTTTGCAGGCCGGTGCTCAATCCACTGAGGCACACCGACCAGGGCAAAAATACTACTCAGCATCATCCCAAAACATGAAACAACTAGAGATACATTTAACAAAACACACGCAAACCTATACACTAAAATCTATTAAATAGTGCTGAGAAGAGGTAAATGAGGACGTAAATACATGGAAAATGGTATTATGTTTATGTCAGTGTCAGTCCCTTTTAAATTAATTTATGGATTCGACACAATTCTAAACAAAAAACAAGCAGGCTATTTTGTAGAAATTGACAAGCTTCTTCTAATATTTACATGGAAATGTAATAAACCAAGGATAACCAACAAACTTTGAGGAAGAAGAAAACAGTCAGGTGACTGATATGCCTGATTTTAAGACTTGTTATAAAACTAATGTCATCAACACAGTGCGATATTGTCATGAAAAGAATGTTTGAAAAATGTACCAAAACAATTCAGTGGGGGACAATTCTATTCAACAAAGGATAAGGGAATGCCTAGAATTCTGATTTATTGCTGATGGAAATACAAAATGGTAGGAATGTTTTGGGAAAATTTTGCATTTTATACAAATTTAAAACTACTGTTACTATATGACCTGGCAATTTTACTTCTACGAATTTGCCCAAAACAAAGGAAAACATACATGCACACAAAATCGGATACAGAAATGGTCATAGAAGATTTAGTCGTCATAGCTCCAAATCTGAGTCAACTCAAACATTTATCCAAATAAGTATATTATATGACAGCTACACAATGGACTACTATTCACACTAAAAAGGAATAAATGACTAAGATCTGTAAGAATGTGAGTGAATCTTACAATCATTTTGCCGAGCACAGAAGAATAAACACAGAAGTGACCGTGACCGTAACCTTGGCTATGCTCTCAAGGACCACAGGTTCTCATGGGAAAGATCAACTTGTAAGAAGGATGAAGACTAGTCCCAAATGGTGCGCCCTAAAGCTGAGAGACGCCTTGTTCAGAGAACACTCGTGAAAGAGCTACTGACTTAACCTGGCATTAAGTAGGACAATGCAGAATGAGGAAGTTTATCAGCGAAGAAAAGGCTGAGGATCTTCCATGTAGAGAGCAGCCCAGAGGCTCGGCCGACACCTTTAAAGATTCCTGCACCTGCCTCCCTCCTGCATGGTCCAGGCTGCCCATGCTGCAGGCATCGAAAGATGCCGAGACCTTTCCCACTTCCCGGTCTGCTTGCCTGCTGCTCATTCACTATTCAGCAAACGTGTAACAAGAGCTTATCATGAACCAAGTGATCCCTCCATCTGAAATGGAGCAGTTAGCAAGGCCCCGGGTCTTATCAATCTCATGTTCTAATGGAGGGAGACGGCAACATACATGCAAGCAAATAAGCCCAATAATTTCAGATCGACACAAATGCTATGAAGAAAATAACGGAAGGGCGGCAGCAGAAACAAGGAAAAGATCTCAATAATTCCATGCTGGTCACTTGTCGAAACCACAACAGTGTGGCTATATTGAGTTAAATAAAATGTTATTAAAATTAATTTCACTGCTCTATTTTTACTTTTTTAAATGGGCCACCTAGAAGATTACGAATGATTTGTGTGCATCACAGTGTACTCCTACAGGACAGTGCTGTCCTAGGAGCGTGGTGAGGAATGTGCCCCCCAGGCTTCTCTTAGGTAGCTCCCGCCCGTCCTGCAAATTTCATGATCCAAAGAGGCGTTAGCTCATTTTCTGTCTCTTTTATGATTGGGAAACGCCACGGACACAGAGGCTACTGGAGTGAGGAGGGACTGGCTAAAAGGTCTGTGTACGTGGAAAACAGACCATGAGAACAGACTGACTTTCAAGACCACCGGATGTGAAACTATCTGGATAAGAATGGGGAACAACTGGAGGGCGTTCCACAGGGCAGCAGAATCAGCAGGACACTGTCACAGGAAGATGACCTTCATGGATTTTCATTCAAGGAGGGAAGGAATGGTGCCCGGGGGACCTTGAAGGTTCCGATGGAGCCGAGTGGGTAAGGACGTGTTTTTCCTGCAACTGCTGTGCATTTGGGCTTGGGGAGCAGATGCCAACCAGGGGCTTTACTGCCAATAGTCAAAAGCATTCACATTTTATCTTAGAATCTGCTTAGTATTCACCTGTTATTAATGTTTTCTTGGTATTTTAAAAAACACTAGTTGTTAGAATAGAATATCTTCTACAGCTTTCTGAATGCTTGAATTATTTCACAACAAAAGTTACATCTAGATATGATGATTGATAAAATAGGAGATAGATAGATAGGTAGATAGACTGAAACACAGATAAACAGAAAGACAGAGATATAAAACTGCAAAAGCTCTTTCAAAATGCTAATTCTACCCCATGTGAGAGGATCACCCCATATTATCATAAGCTGTCCCACTTGGTGCATTAGGTCCTCATTGATTTTTCATGCACAATTTTCTTGGGGCCGCTTGCAAATGTAGAAATAATACAATAGTCCTTAAAATATGTAAAATTATGTTCAGGTGCCACGCTCCTGCTCTCACCCCCCACACTGGTGCACTTGAATCAATTATCTGTTATTCTTTTATGTTCATCTCTCCAACTGCGAAACATATGTATCCCAATCACTGATGGGTTGACCCATTTTCTGATCAAATTTGTCTTACTTAGGGTACCATTAAGCAGGGAAAAAAAATCAACATCAAGGGCTTCACCTCCTCCCAACCTCCCACTCACACATTTCATGGTATTTGTATCTTGCATCAGGAATGACATACCCAGATGTGCTGGTTCTTTAATGTACACGGGAATTTCTGGAATGACATGACTGCATGGATCGTTCAGTATCAGCTTAAAGTGTTTCACTCCCGTTGTCAAATGCAGGCGGAGAGTTTGGAAGTCACAGCACCCAAGAAAGAATGTGAAGCCATGCCTCCCATTCTAACTTAAATCCCCTGCTTGTCTACGTCCAGCCAAGGGTGGCTTGCATGCACAGCTATTCAAAATCCGCTACGTTATTTTCTCATCCTTATGCTTTTTCAAACACTTTAACTTCCAGCTGGAAAAGTATATCTGCCCTTAAGTATACCAGAGAAATCCCTTCTAATCTGTATGCTCAGCTCAAATGTGTGTGATCTGAGAATTCTCCATTTCACAGGAGAACTAGTCAGCCTCGTCTGTCTATTTGTGTGATGATACAATATTTGATTGCTGTATCTTGTGCAATACTGTCAGGTTTCAAGGCTGTTATTGTGATGGGTCTTTGTGCCATGGTCCGTGGAGCTTGGACTTGGGAGCCGGGCTGCCCAGGTTCAAACTCTAGCTCACCACTCACGAGTCTGTCAGTTACCAAACTGCCCTTTGCATTTCAACACCTAAAACTGGGGCTAAGGGTGGCAGCCTCACTGGGTTATCGTGGAGATTAAATGAGTTATTTTAATATTTGAGAAACGCTTCCAATGGGATCTAAATACAGCATTTACTTCCATGTCTACACCCACCCCATCCAAGAAGACCTTTCAAGGTAGAAGCCACACCTTACACAGCTGTGTCCTCCACGCACAGCACAGCCAAGAACACAGTGGGAGTGCATTCAGAAGTGAAGTTGCCTAGCTGGAAAGCAACAAATTTGCTTCATCTCTTTACTGGGTGAGTGTTTCCAGGCAGAGAGAAAGCCATTTCTTCATTTCAGCCTCCATCCATAGCTCTCAGTGAAGTGATTTCGCTACAATAGGAGTTTGTTAACTCATTTATATTATTGAGCATTTACCAGGGGCCTGGTAAACACAATTTATGAGACAATCAAATAAGCAGACACATTTGTATCTAGAAACTCATATTACAATGTTATTTACAATAATAGAAAAAATCATCTAAATGCACAACAATAAAGCATTGTTTAAAAATGTCGGGAACGACTCACAGACTGGAATACTGTACATACATTTTGAAAAAAACCTGCTGATGTGGAGCGGAAGTCGGCAACTTCGGCTGCCACTGGTTGTGGGAATAAAGTTTTATTGGAATTTAGCTGTGCCGTTCATTTATGGTCACTTTCCGCTGCGATGGCAGAGTTGAGTATTTGTGACACCTACCACATAGCCCACAGAGCCTGAAATATTTACTATCTGACCCTTCATGGGAAAAGTTTGCCAACTCACGATATGGAGCAAAGTGGGTGCGGCGGTAGCTGAAAAGCGAGGAACACACGGAGAACGCTGCTTTCACATTTCACGACTGTCATCCCCTTCATCCCCCTGCGGAGAGACAAAGCAGCCCCAGAGGTGACTCAGACGACCGCAGCGAAGAATCACTGCCATCGCTCCCTGTGCTCCTGCCGCTGCGTCGCCCCCGGCCCCAGCTCTGAGAACCCACAGGCGACTCAGCGAACCCTGAGGGCAAGGACGTCACAGCGTAGTCAGCTGGTGTGAGGCGCTGCTGCAGAGAACGTGGAATCGACACCAACTTTGTTAATGGGGAAAAGAGGAGAAGCTACAAAATCATAAAGAGCACACTTTATCATAAATGTCTACGAAAATGAATTCCAATGAGAGAATTGTAAAGAGAAATTATAAAATCCAAATTAGGGAATACGTTATGTGCCTCGATCAGAAAATGAGAAACCAAGATGACAAAAATGATAAAGAATAAGATGACTAGAACAAAATGTAATACGCTTAAAGGCGTGTTCTTATGTGGATATACACATATCACACGTGTGCTACATGTGTACACACCAAAAGCTACATAACCCTATGCCTACATGCAGAATACGAGAGCAGTCACTTTCTTCCAAGTTGTATGAAACATCAATTGACGTATTCATAGCCTAATGTAAGGCTACGAAGTGTACACACACAGACACACACACGCACACACGTATATCCATGTATAGATAGACAGACGCATAGATATAGAGATATATACACTCATACAGATAAGGTTACATATGTAGGTACACGGAGGGTCCTCGATACCATTACTCTGTTACAGCTTTGAGGAGATGCTATATAAACTTATGTCTTGTTTATGTCAGTTAACCCATGGTAAAATTGGTTCCATTACATCTTCTTTTGCTTAAAGTCACAAAGCTTATCAATGACAGTAAGTGAGAATTGACTGTATATGTACATATATAACATATAATAATATATTAACATGTAATACATTAGTTTATAAATCATTGCAAAGAATCTATATCGTGCAGCCCATGTTCTAGGACTACAGTGCAAGTAAATCTTACTAATCGACAATAAAGGGAAGTTAATGACCCTCCCCCTAACATTATTGGAAATATCATGGGCTAAAAATAAAATCACAATGAGTTTTTTATTTTTTTATTTTCTTTAAGATTTTCTTTTCTTTACTTATATTTATTGTATTTTTCCCATTGCCATTTAGTCCTCTTTAAAAAAAAATTTATGTATATTTAAAATGAATTCGAAATGAATGTCAGCATAGCAAAACTTATGCAATGAAGGTAAATCAATATAGAGAAACAAATGTATAGCTTTAATTGAATTTACTTAAAACAATATATTTTTAAATTAACATAATTAAAAATCTGTAAACAACTTATTAAAGTTAACAAAAGAATTAAGCAAAGTTGCTGAATATAGGATCAACATTTAAGAAAGTCACATTCATATTTATCAGTAATAATCAACCACTTAAAAATCTAATAGAAAAACAATGTATTCACACTGAAAACAATTCTATTAGGTATAGTAATAATCTTATTATATGGCTGTAAGGACAATTACAAAAACTTTGTCTAAGTACTTAGAAGAAAATCTAAATAAAATATGATCAGGTTTTAGCTTTAAAGAATTAATATTACAACAGTGCTAATTTCCTCTAAGTTATTCTATAAATTTAATCCAATTACAATCCAAATGGTTTGGTTTGTCAGGGACCTTGCCTTGATGTCATAAAATTAACCCAAAAGAACAAAAAGTCAATAAAATTGAGATGATTTTGAATATAAGATGGGCTATTGTCCTACAGGGATCAAGATGTGGTATACACATCTGATAATTAAAACTATGTGGTCAATGTGGGATAAAAAAAACAAACTGAAAAGTTAAAATAAAAAACACCAAAAGTGATTATGCTAACACAGTACATGACATGGTTCAGGGATGGATGGCTGTAAAAACCAGCCTGGAAGAAATGAATCACACAATCAAATTTCAGAGGAAATTGCTTCTTCATGCCGCAGGAAATAAAACGGCAGAAATCTACCCCACAACGTCCTCGAAGAAGGAATTCCAACACAGCAAGGATTTTTGTATAAAAAGGAAAACGCTCAGTTTTAGGAGACCATGTAAGAAAATATCTTCATGCTATAAAGATAGTGAAGAATTTTTAGAACCAAAAACCTAACATAATAAGAAACCTAACGTAATAAGCAACTAAATCCAATGGAGCTGATGTAAAAATTTAACGTTATAAGTAAACACTTCTGCTTAACAAAAGAAAGTGTTAACTACAAGAAAAAGTAAGGTCTTCACTCATATGTGCGATATAAAAGAGAAAGCAACAAATAAATAACAAAACAAACAAGCTAATAGGCACAAAAAAAAGTATGGAGACTACCAGAGGGAAGGGAGTGTGGGGGAGGATTAAGAGGGTAAAGGGGGTCAAACATATGGTGACAGAAGGAGATCAGACTTTGGGCGGTAAGCACGCGATGCAATATACAGAGGTGACGTATTTTAGAATTGCACACTTGAAACGTGTAGTTTATTAACCAAGGGTACCCCAAGGAATCTGATTAAATTTGAAAAGTAAGGCCAGATTGAGAAAAGATGTTTACCAAGCATACAGTTGACATAAGTACCCAGAGCGCACAGCTTCTATAAATTGATTAGCAAGCAGGAAAGAAAACAACCTGAAAGTGAAATTGACAAAAGATTTGAAAAGGAAAATTACCGAAAAACAAAAATTGCAGGGCTCAACACAGAAGGATACTGTGTTCGGTCCCACTGATGGCCTCAAATACACAAATACAAACAGCAGCAGGATGCCATCCCGCAGCCACGAAGTTGCCGAACGCGCCGGTGTCCACGGAGGCCCCCCGCAGCGGACAGCGGAGAAGCGAGCCGGCATGCCGGTGGCGAGAGGTGAAATGGGGGCGACACGTTTGGAGAACAGTTTAGGCCTTTTCTGAGAAAGTGTAACATAGTAGTATCTTTCAGTCCAGAAATTTCACTTCTGAGGACATACACAACAGAAACTTATTCAAGTGTACAAGAAACGTGGAATCGTCTTTAACAAAATTTAAAACACGAACAGGGTCAAAACCCTCAGAGAACTAGGAATTAACGGAAACACCCTACACCTAACTGGAGGCATCTACAAAAAACTCACGGCAGATGAGATCAGAGTTCCAATTGCTAATGATGGAAGTATAAACCTAGGAAATCTTCAGGAATCTATTTAAAAAATACCACTACCAACAAGTTAAACTTAGTCATATAGGATCAATATAAAAGTACATATAATATACTTCAGCATACTATGTGCTGTGTACTGTATGGTTATGTCTTCCCAAAATTCTTACATTGAAATCCTCACCCCTAACAGGATAGTAGGAGAGTGAGCTTTTGAGAGGCACTTAGGGTGAAAGCTAATGAACGGGGCTAGCGTTCCTACAGAGAAGACCCTAGAAGGCTCGCCCACCCCCTCCAGCCACGTGAGGACACAGCGAGAAGATGGACATGTAGGAACCAGGAAGAGGGCCCTCCCCAGACACCAAATCTGCCAGCACCCTGATCTTGGACTTCCAGCCCCCAGAACGGTGAGAAATACATTCCAAACAGACTAAGACACTAAGAATAAACAGTGAATACACGCCAGGAATAAGACACCGAAAACGACAAAACATTGCAAAGAGAAATAAAAGATGACCTAAATAAATATGAGATATTCAAGGCTAGCTCAATACAAGTCTTTCCAGATTGTTTTATTAAGAGAAAGAAATGTCCAAGCCAATTGTAAGATTGAAATGAAAACTCAGAGGCCCTAGCGTAGCCAAAATAATTTTGAAAACAGAAGGACATATGCAAAGTATTTATACTTCCTGATTCCAACGCAGACCACAAAGGCTCAGTATTCAGGCCAGTGTGATGCTGGAATAAGAGTGGGTGTGTAAAAATCAAACCGAATGAAGAATCTAAACATAAACCCACACCGATGTGGCTATTTAACTTTTGCCCCAAAGATGTTAAGGTTATGCAATGAAGAAATAATATAGTCTTTCAACACTAGGAACAACTAGATGATCTGTATGAATAAAATTACACGGACACACCTGACACTAGAGGGAAAATCAACTTGATACGAATTATAGACTTAAATGTACGAGCTGAAACTATTAAGTATCTAGAAGAAAACCTGGGAGAATATCTTTGCACCAATGGGCCAAGCAATGATGTCTTAAACAGGACAGCAAAAGCCCAAGCCAAGAAAGAAAAAATTAAAGATGTCTTAGTCAAAATTGGAACCCTTTGATCTTTGAGACACACAGTTAAGAAAACGAAGAGTTATGCCACAGACTGAGAGAAAATATTTGCAAACCATTTATCTGACAAGGAGCTTCGGGCAGATTATGAAAAGGGCCTTATCACTCAAAAACAAGAACACAAAGAAAATCTCGAGAAAACTTGAACAGACACTTTACCAAAGAAGATATATGAATGGCCAGTGAGCACATAAAAAGAAGCTTTTAACATTAATAGTTATCCTCAAAAGTAAAAATAAGTGCAGAATGATTCTATGTCATAGATAAAGCTATATATGTGAAGTTGTAACAACATAAATGTATACAAATATATGGATATACATGAATATATTAATAACAGTAGAGTATCTGTGGGTCTTTACATTAAACATATACCATATTATCATAAGAGCTTGAAGGGGCAAGTCAAGAAACACGTATAAAGGACCCATGGGCACGGACAATGGGTGGGCATTAACTGGGGAGGGGGACAGGGCAGGGGAGAGCAATGGGGGAAAAACTGGGACAACTGTCATTGAATGACAATAAAACATAGAACTTGTACGGAAATAATAGATACCGCTATTTAAAATGGGAACTCTGAGGAGGAAAGAGAGAGAACATTGTGGTAGTAGGCTGATATACAAGAGATTTAAACTATTTCTGTAATATTTAACTTCTTAAAATCTGTTAGAATTTGATTACGTGTAGGGCACGAATATACAAATCCACAACCTCCTGGCTGAAATCTTCGGGATAGATGACTTCATAATTCAAAAGTTTTGGCGATTTTAGAAAAGCGGTACGATCCACATACTGTATGCGACGTAACACCCCCCGCGGGGCCTGAGGCAGCGACCTATAATTAAACACGCGACTACCTCTGCTGCAAAAGACGTGAATATTCACGCCACTGGTGTGCTATAAATAGCCTCACTTCTGGTCAGGTCAGGGTCTGGCGCCAAATGACCTGGCCACAGATTTTTTCGAACACTGGTTTTCAAGACTTTTCAGATTTTGGTATTGCCCATAAGAGACTGTGAATATCCAGTAGTCTGTTGAAGTCCTCATATATTAAAAATAATTATAACAAGTTGATGACTTGACCCTTAGGATTGAGTTCAGTTTCCTCCACAATCAGCTTAAGCATAAAATAAACAATTACTATACCCTGAGCTGAGCTTTGTAACCTTCTTCCCTGTTCCCTCCCTAAACAGACACAAGGAACCCTTATTGACACATCTCTGATTATGGGTTTTTTGTTTTGTTTTGTTTTGTTTTGTTTTTGCTGCACTCAGGTTCAAGTTCAAGTTCAAGTGTGCTCTCTGTGTCCGCCTGCCATTCTCACCCCACAGCATTAAGGCTCTGGCTCTGCTTTCTCATTTCATTACCTGCACTTCTGAATTCTTAGTCTTTACACCTGCAAATGCTCAAAGCTAAATTTAAATTCAGCTTGTTCTGCTCCCTTCCAATACGCTGGACAAAAGTGCTGGCTGCCTGCTTGGCGCTGACTTAGAAGTGGCTTTTATCTGATGCCTGATCTGGCAGATTTCCCTATAACCTGCATGTGCTGCTCTGCCTATAGACACTGTTGTCATCAACACACTCTCGTTGCTGTGGTGATAAAGGGGGCACTGAAAGTCCCTTTCAGAGTAAGAGTCCCTTTCTGTGTGGAGTCCATGCTGAGAACACATTCGCCACTAGGCCATGCGATGATACTTCCTGTGTGACATCATCAAATAACTCCCAGGCAGCAGCAAGAACACAGGAAGAAACAGAACCCCTTCCTGCTCACTGCGTGTGGGTCCTCGGTCCCAGGTCTGGGCATTTCGTAGGCCTGTGAAGTTCCATGAAAAGTTTTTGAGGCTGCCTTAAGATTGACAATTTTCACGTTTTGCAAAATTAAGCATTCACAAACACCCAAGCTACCACCCCCTAGCAGCACCATTCTGCTTTCTGGACTATATGCTACGCTGGACCATTTAACACAGGCCAGTAGAACCTCTTCCACAAAAGGCCTAGGTGCGTTGATGGACCACCAGACAAACGTCCAATTAAGGGATACATGTGTGTCAACCGATTGATTTGCAGTTTTGCTCTGAAACAGCCACTGGGTCTTCCCCCGATGGTGGGCAGTTAGAAAATGCAAAACCAAATATGAACATTTATAGAATACCCAGCACCTTTTCCCTGTGAGTTAAAAAGAAGACATAGCGTTCCCGTCAAAGGTCCGTGCTTTCAAATGGCTCTGATTCACCCCTCTGAGTCTCCTCGTAGTCGCTTGAAATCACTCTTCAGTGACAGGAAATCATCAAAGATGCAAGAATAGGTTTGTGGAGAAGGTTGTTCTGTGCCGCGTTCTTCACACGCACAAAGCAGCTCTTGACTTTGTCGAAACCGGGGAGTTGGATGAGCAAACTTTGGGACACTTTATTATGGGAAATTGTGCATGCACCAAAGTTCACACATTCAGGGTATTTACTCGCATAGAGAAATGGTTATGACCGACATAAAGCGAGGCCAGCGGGACACACAACTACGTACGTCGACGTCGACGTGGCGAAGCCCGTACGTTTATACACTCCATCGCCGTGCTTCCCCCTAAACTAAATTGTCATCTATGTAATGTTTTGCTTTTTCTAACTTTTTAAAAATTAACGTGTCTTACTTTTACAACAGAAAAGATTCGTTTGTATTCATTTTTATCAAAGAATATAATGCTCGGAAGCTACTTAGCCACTTCTTGGAGTTGAGGCCCACCCTCTGCAAATTATGTCTCCGGCTGCTACACCCTGTCCAGCCAGGACCAGAACCACACCACTTTATTAAATAGGGTTCGTGTGGAGCTTCACAGTCGCTGACGAAACTAAAAATCAGCTAAACCCTGATTGATTTAAAGCCGCCTGTCCAAAGTCGGAAAGAATTCAGATAGATATTCATATTAATGTTTCTCTGTATAAGGGTTTGCTAACCAAATTAATTGTGTAAGTCAGAATGAATGAGGAGACATGCTTAAAATATTTCTTCAAGTCTGGCAGGCAATTCTAAAGCATGCAGTAATATTTTAACTGTATATGGCTCTTCTCCATCCATTTCAGCAGGTCCCCCTTGCAGGCCTCCGTGGATCAAGAAGAATTCTAACAGAATGATGAACTCCATGAGCTCCTAGAAATAGCTGAAGCATGATAGGTTGAGTTATTTTGTGTTTTTTAAATATCTCCCTGGCCCCTGTGCAGAGAATCGGTCATTAAAATACAAGGCCGCATGTCGGGGAACAGGGAGGAATCTATGGCACTGATTCCAGTGAGCAGCGATGACAGTTCTCACTGCACGTGTGCGGAAGGGGGCCACGAGGTTGTTGACTTTGACGCAGTTGGAGATCATAGTGACAGGATTTGTGGGTGGATTGGACACATGGTCACCAGGAAAAGGCAGGTCAGAGAACGACATGCAGGTTTGGGGCTGGACGTGACTAAGCAGGGACGGTGGGTTGGAGCATGTTTGAGAGAGAAATTAAGAGTCCAATTTTGACTGTCAACTTTGAGAGATTTCTTAGGTGGGTGAGTGTGGGTGTGGAGGAGGCAGCTAGACCCATGTGTCTCTGCATGTACATTTGGCCACCGGTTGGGTATGGGTGGTATTTGAAGTCATGAGATTAGATGAGATGACCGAGGCTGTCAGTGTGGAGAAAAGCATGAGAGTCTAAGGACCTGCCAGCATGGGGAGGACAAGAAGAAAAGTGGCCAAAACAGGGGACTGAGAAGGAACAGCCACTGAAAAAACCTGTAAACCAAAGAGTGTGGCGACCCAGAAGCCAAGAAAAGGAAGTAAAGTAATGTATATTATCAAAACTGTTCTGCATATTTGAGAGTGCCCTTGGGCAAGTGGCAGCCTCTTTTATGTTCAGACAGCGCTTCTAGCGCTCGGCACCCTTCCTCCCTTCCTTCCTCCCTTCCTCCCTCCCTCCCTTCCTTCCTTCCTTTCTTCCTTCTTTCCTTTCTCCCTCCCTCCCTCCCTTCCTCCCTCTCTCTTTCTCCCTCCTTCCTTCCTTCCTTTTCTTTTTTCCATCCTTCTTTCCTCCCTCCCTTCCTGCCTGCCTTTGTTCCTTCTTTCTTCCTTTCCTTTCTTTTAAAATCATACAACCATAAACTCACCCTTCAAAACGAAAGTCAGCTTCTCAACAATAACTCCCTTTAACCCTATGTCCCCGTACACCAGTCAATTCTCTTCTTCCTCCTCCCCACTGTGATCGGCATCCTCAAGGCTCTGTTTATCACCAGCTTGTGCTTTGTTTCCTCGATTTAGAGCATCAATGTGTATTCCTAAAAAGCACTTTTAGTTTGCTGATTTTAAATAGTATTTAAACAGTATCATGATGCTAAACATATTTTGGACTTTTTCCATGAAATATCGTATTATTGATATTTGGCCTTTAGTTATGAATCACTGTAGTCAGTTTTGCCTGCTCCCTAGTATTTCACTGTGTGACTATACCATGGTTCGTTCTTTGACTCTCCCACTGATAGGCGATGTTGTTATTCCTAAATTGTTGCAATTGTGAGCAGTGCAGCTGTGGTAGGCTTGCAAATGTCTGCCATTTTATATATCTATATATATCTATATATATCTATATGTGAATGTATCTATATAGATATATGTAAATCTATGAATGTCTTTTAAGACTATTCCTGGAAAAAGAATTCCTGCAGCTACTGGCTTTGTGAGAACTCAGTTTTAAGAGGTAATGCCAAACTGATTTTCAAAGTATGTGCATCCATTTTCCTTCTCACCAGTGATATATAGAAGATCCTGTGAATTCTGTAATATACCCCTTGGAATTGTCAAAACTTTAAAATATTGCCAATTAAAACTATATAAAATATGCCTTTGTGGTCTTCATTTAAAGTTTACTATCACCAAGCGTGTTAAACGTTTCTTTGTATGTTTATTGACCTTTTTATTTGTATGTATTTTGTCCATTTTTTGAAATGATTACTTGATTTTTATAGTAATTCTTTGTTAGGTGTGTGTATTGAAAATATCTTTTCCTGGTTTCTAAATTATCTTTTTATTTTTTAAGGGTAGTTTGGTTAATGTTAGTAAGTTGAAGTTTTTTATTCTTTGTCAGTACTTTTGTGTCATATTTAACGTTCCATTCAATTCTCAAAACCTAAAGCATATTCCCACTTATTTTTGACACAGATTTTTAGTGTTTTGTTTTGTATTTGAGACTGTAATCCATCTGAATTAATTTTTGTACATGGTGTGAGGTAGGGCTCCAAGATTCTATGTTCACATATGGATAACCACTTTTCCCATTGATTTTTTAAGTCTATTCGCTGCTCTCCCTTCTTACATTCTACATTGATGTGTGCCAAAATCCCTTGCCCATGCAGACAGGCTTCCCACTTACACCCCATTGGTCAGTGGGTCTTTCTCTGTTCTATTTCCACACTCCTGTGATGTCTATAGTTTCATAATCGATGTCGATATCTGGTATCACCACTTCCTACTTTTCTCCTTTGGAAGGGTCCTGGCTAAGCTTAGAGGTTTAACCTTTATTCCCTGGTATATATTTTAGATATCACTTTTAAGTTCCATAACTGGAACTACATGAAATAGAGAGATCAATTTAGGTAAAAATTAATATCTTCATGATTTCAAGGTGTCCTGTCTATGAACATGGTATATTTCTCCCTTTATTTAAATACTCTTTACTACCTCTCATCAACACCTTTCTAGGGTCTTTCTTATAGTTTTCTCTCATTTTACCCTGTAGTTTCTCCAGAGTGTTTTTGGGAAAGGAGGTAGCAGTATGGTCCTTCAGAATTTGGCCACAACTAAACCCAAAAGTCCCCCATCCCCCCCTCTGCCTTTGTGCCCTAATAATGATGTCTGGCAATGTCAACTCCCACTGTGCAATCTCACACCTTAGTCCATGTTGTCCCCTCTGTTTTTAATGTCCTGGGTTCTCTTCTCATCTTGGCTAACACCTGTTTATTGACTACCATTTCGTTCATGCAAGACCTTTACGATAACAGCTTTTTTGACCTTCCAGTCTGGGTGTTTCCCATAAGTACTTGTGCTTACATCTTATATAAGCCTTTCAAATTTCAATTGATTTCAACCGACCTGACCAATGAATTTGTTTTACGCACTGCACTATGAGCATACGGGCAGTGTTCTATTTGCCGTGGGTTTTTTAGTGCCTAACATAGAGTTTTTCATATACAAAATGTTCCTTAAATGTTTTATCAATTAAACTGCAAAGTCGTCTTAGTAACCTGGAGGGCATAGGCCTGGGACCTGGTCTAGGTCAACATCATCAAGTGAAATTATTCTGAAAAACACAGCCAAGGAATCTGAATCTTGTCTTTCCTCATTCCGAAAACAATGTGAGGCCATGGATGGTTAGTTCTTTCTGGGCATCAGTCTTTCCATTTATCACATGGGCATTATTCCTGGCCTCCATGTCTAGTTGGAAGCGCTGAATTTTCAGAAAGGAGAACAAATATAGAAAGTGACAAGTGTTCTGAAAATACAAGGATGAACACTACACAGGGTTTTGCTTTTACTAATTCCACCACAAGCCTCAGCCTTTCAAGGAAGCATTAGGATTCATTCTGTACCATTAACACTTTTGCAGGGGAATAAGGAGATCTTTATATGCCCAGTAGAATGACTCTTCCTCTCTCTCTTTCTCTCTCTCTTTATATATACACACACATATATACACACACACACACACACATACATATACATACATATATATACATACACATACATATATGTATATATAATATATACAGTATGTTTTGTGTTAATTATATATTTATATATTAATATGCAATATACATGTTAACCATATATTAATTATATTATTTTTAATTGTCAGGTAGTCTTTGCTAAGAAGTTACTTAAAAAATGATGAGATCAAGACTGTCCTTTTTTATTTGAAGAATATAACAACTATTTAAACAGTAAATTAAATATTCATTGTATTCCATAATTTAATAGCATTTATAAGGACCTCTTTATATTGCTTCAGTGCAACAACGTTTCAACTATACATTAAAGATTCAATTCTTTTTTATGATGTCCTTAATCCAATTTGGGGGGTAAATTTCCTATCACTAAGCACCATTAACATTTTTATGAAAGACTTGATTATTTTGACAAAGGGGGCAGCCGTAGCTGTAACTATAATGATCACATTTTCCAAAGAGGGAGAGAATCCTTCACCTGGGCCAAGAGATGGAAGCCCAGCTCTGGGAGAATCCCGGGTGCTGCAGGGGGACCTTGGCCTCACTGTGGGGAGAGAGGGAGGCTGGGCAGACAGGGACAAGAAATGTCTATGCTCATTTACACAATACACAGTATCTGGGTGCACGTGGAAGTCAATACGAGTTCATAAATGTCCAAGCTACTGCACCGCGATGAAACAAATAAACCAACACATCGCCATATCTACTCTGACTTTTTTTAACTAACACAGCCGAGATCAAGAAGTCCCCTTTGCAACTCTGTCCTTCCCTCTCTTTTTCCCCAAGAGGTCATTAGTTTTTTTAAGTTGTTGCCTATCTGTCCTGCCCCTATGTTTAGCACTGATACTACATATTTTTACTTATAAATCATAAACAGTATTTACTGTTTGCTGTGGGTTTAGTAGTAAGTGAAAGGTATCACACTGTACTACCCTCCTGTAACGCCCTGTGGTTCACTCAAACTTGTCCTGGAGATTTGTCCACGTTGATTCTCACAGACCTAGTTCATTCATTTTAACAGCTGGGCATCTGTAATGGACAGGGGTCACAGCTGCAAACAACAGAAACTGACTCTAATTAAGCAGAAAAGGATTGAATGAGAAGGATGATGGGGACTGACAGAAGAAATAGAAAGTCTGAAGAAACCTCAGGAAAAGGACAGTGACAGCGAGAGGCCAGACAACTGACATCACAGTCACATGGAAGTGTGGCTGGGGGCCCTCCTGGTACCCCTGGGCCCTGCATGCCACCCACATGGCTGTCACTACCAACACCACCGACAGCACTGAACGACACATGTCACCACCATGGCCACATCATTGGTCTCACTGAAGTGCACAAGCAACCCCTGTTTGTGCATCACTGATGATACCACCGTGGCCCGGCATACCCGCCTCTGCTGCCCTGGGCGGGGGACAGCCAGTGCTGACCCGGCCCTGCCCCGTGGCTGGCACTCGCTGCCCCTGCCATCACCCTCTTCATTCCCGCATTCTATTCTTCACACCCCTTTTCAGGTGCTTTTCTATGCCCTGAGAACAGAGCATTACATAAGACTAAGTGTTTGTCTTCCTAGTCCTTGCTCTCCGGACGGAAAGACAGATCATAAACGGCATTCCCCTCTGCATCTGCACTGATATCTCTGGAACTGCTGACACTCTCGAGGGACTTGGTGTCCCCCGCAGAGCTCCGGCGGCACAACTGGTTGCTCAGACTCAAGTCTTACCAACGGTCCACCTGCCAGGAAGCCAGACGAAATTTCTATCCCCCATTTGCAGCTGGAAGAAACGGGGTTCTATTAAGATAGCGCATTTGGTCTTGGCCGGGCCAGCTCTTTAATTTTGGACCCTCAGGTGGTAGTAAAACTTTGTCCAACGTTGTTTTCATTTGCATTTCCCTGATCTGTAGAGAGAAAGAGTAGTATGTCTCAATTATATTCTCTGTATTTATGCTGTTTTTTAAAAACTGGCTTTATTAAGTTATACTTTACATAAAATAAAACTCAGCAGTTTTAGTGTAAAGCTTGTTGAGTTTTGACAAATGAACATGGTCACAATCATGAAATAAACTCCATGCATCACCCCGAAAAGTCCCCTCATACCCATTTGTAGCCTCCCCCCGTCTCATCCCCAACTCCAGGCAACCACGGATCTTCTTACCCATATAAGTTTTATTTTTTATTTTCATATAGATGGACCCATACAGTATGTAGCTTCTGGTGTCTGGGTGTCTTCATTTAGCATAACAGTTTTGAAACCCATCAACACCGCTACCTGTATCGATAGCACGTTTCTTTTCACTGTTGAGTGACATCCCATTGTATGGATATACCATGATTTATTTACCCATTCACCAGTCAATAGATATTTGAGTTGTTTTCAGTTTTTTTGTGATTATAAATCCTTTGTACGGGGGTAGGTTTTTATTTCTCTTGGATAACAAATGAAGAAGTAGGTCATCAGGTGGTAGGGGGTGTATACAGTTTTTGTAAGAAAATACCAAATTATTTTCAAATGACTGCGACATGTTGCACCCCCAGCAACTATGTATGAAAGTTGTATTTGCTTGACATCATCACCAATAATTGATACAAATTACAAGCCATTTTAAATTTAGCTATTTGGGTGGGTGTGCACCTTTGCTTTGTAGTTTTCATTTGTCTTTTTCCTAAAGATATTTCCCCAAATAATTTTGAGTCTTTTTAATGTCTTTATACGCTATCCTTGTATCTTTGTAGGTGAAATATCTACTCGACAATTACATCCACATTTAAAGTGAGATCATTTTCCTTTTTATTGCTGAGTGTAGGAGCTCTTTATACATTCTGAATACAAGTCCTCTGTCAGGTAAATGTTTGGTAAATATTTTCTGCTGGTTCATGGCTTGCATTGTCATTTTTTTTTACTATGTTATGAGGAGCAAAAGTTTTTAATTTTTATGAAGTTTCATTTGTGATTTTTTTTCTTTTTATGATTCATATTGTGTTTTACCTAAGAAATCTTCCCCGAGCTCAAGGTCACAACTGTTTTTTTCTGTGTTTTTATCCAGAAGTTTCATAGTTTTAGCTGCTGTTGTATTTAAGAGCATGATTCTTTTCTAATTCATCGTTTATATGGTGTGACGTTGGGGCCGAGCCTCCCTCTGTTCCATCAGGATGTCCAATTGTTGAAGCACTGTTTAGCGAAGAGACCCTTCTTTCCCCTTTGAGTTGCTTTGGAAGCTTTGTTGAAATTCGATCGACCATATATTGAGGATGGGTTTTACCATTTTCCATTCTTTTCCATTGATCTATTACATCTGCCTTTACTCTAATGACACAATGGCTTGATTACAGTGGCTTCCTACAAAGCTTCAATTTAGAGATAGTAACTCCTCCAAAACTGGACCTCAAGTGCTTTGCATTTCCATATAAATTTTAGAACCAGTTTGCCAATTAAAAAAAAAATCTTGCTGCGATTCTGTGATTCTGTGATTTTGATGGGGATTATGGGGGATCTATAGCTGAATTTAACTATATTTAATTGAATAATACCAAATTTTCTCATCTCTAACATGTTTTATGCCTTAATTTATTAACTTATTTAACTTAGCTTAGTTTTGTAGATATTCTGTTAAATGTGTTCCTATGTGTGTCATATTTTTGATGTTTGGTGAAATGGTATTGTTTATTTAAATTTCAATTTTTAATTGTTCATTGATTGTATGAGAAATACATTTGACTTTTGTATACTGATTTGTATCATAGGAATTTGTTAAACTCACTTAGAAGCAAAAAAAATTTCTTTTATATGTTTCCTTGGAATTTTCTACACCAACAGTCTTGTTTTACTTCTTTCTTTCCAGCTTGGATGCCTTTTACATCTTTTTCTTGCCTGGGCACACAAACTGGGACCTCCAGCATGGCATAAAATACAAATGGCAAGTGTGGGCATCTGTGGCTTGTTTGTGACTTTTAGGGGGAAGCACTCTGTACCCTGCCACTAAGTGTGACATTAACCCCAGCTTTCTGCTGGACTCCCTTCATCGGGTTGAGGAAGTTTCTTCCATGCCTAGATTACAAAGAGTTTTTGTTTGTTTTATCATGAATGGGCATTAAATCTAAAAAATCTATTTCCGTATCTACTGAGATGATTCTCCTTTTTAGCCTGCTATTATAATGAATTACACTGATTTTATTTACGTATTTATTTTACATCAGTTGATTTTAGAATGTTGAGCCAAACTTGCGTTGCTGGGATGGGCTGCTTTTGGTTATGATGTATTGTTACTTTCTGTATCTGTGTTGGATTTGATTTGCAAGAAGAAATTTCCGATGGATTTTCACCTCTCTGTTCTGGAGGGATATTGCTCCATATTTTTCCTTAAGTGTAATAAAGATAAAGATGTCAAGTTTAATTATGATAATGCAAGACTCATAAAATGAGTTGAGAGATATTCTCTCATCTCGTAGATTCTGCAAGAGTGCATGCAGGATTGTTTAGAGGCCTTCTTTAAATGCTTGGCAGAATTCACCAGTGAAGTATGTGGGCCAAGAATTGTTATTATTCTGTTTGTTTTGTTTGGCTTTTTTTAACTACAAATTTGATTTATATAACAGATACAGGAATTTTCAGGTCATGTTCTTGAGTTAGTTTGATACTTTATGTCTTTCAATGACTTTGCCCTTTTTACTGAAGTTGCTAATTATTTTTTTTGGCCCTGAAGTTGTTCATAATATTTTATAATTGTCTTTTTAATATTTTTACCATTGTTTGGGATGTCACCTCTCTAATTCCTGTTAAGAATAATTTGTGTCTTTGTTTTATCCTGATCAGCTTGACTAGATATTAATCAATTTAATTAATTTTCTCAAAGAACCAAATTTTGGCTTCATTGGTTTTTTTCTATTGTTTTTCTGTCATTGCTTTCTAGTAATTATTGCAATTTCTTCTTTAAATAATTATTCAGAAGAAGGTTGTTTAATTTCTCAGTATTTTAGGATTTTCTAGATATTTTATGTTATTGACTTCTGGTTTAACTTTGGTATGGTTAGATAACCACCTTATTTTATTGTGTTATTTAAATCATAAATTTATTGGGACCTTTTTATCGTATATGTTAATGCTAACCCATCTTCTTTTCTAAGTTTTCCTTATTAGTTTATCAAAACTGTTTTTGATCAAGGTGTACTGAATTTTTTCAAAAGGGTTTTTTGCATCAATTGAGATGATGATATGCATTTTTCTCTTTTATTTGTTGATAAGGTGGTTTATTTTAATAAACTTTATGACATTAAACACATTTGCATTTCTGAGGTAAATCTAGTGTTCAGTATTTTGAAACACAAGCAAAATTTGATTTGTTCATATTTCATTTACAATTTTTTGTCTCTATCTCAGTAACAGTGACCTATAGTTTTTCTCTTGCTCTGACCTCCAGTTTTGGAATCAAGCTAAACTAACATTATATAATAACTTGGTAAAACTCACTCATAAAACAGCCTAGACCCAGTGGTTTTCTTGAAGAGATATATTGAGGTAATCTATATACCACCAAGTTTTTTGGTAATAATAATTGATTTATTCAGGTCTTTTATTCTTTTATTTCAATTGTAATCATTCATATCATTTCAATAATTACCCCTATTACATATTACCACATTTACTGTAGTGAAGCTAATCATGGAACCTCTGTGTCTGTTACTGATCTTTTTTGTTCCTAATGTTTTTATTTGTGAATTTTTCCTTTTTTTCCAGTGAATTAATCTTACCAGAGATATTTCTGTTTCAAAAGTCTTCTAATGAACCAGCTTTGATTTTATCAATTCAATTTTTTTCTACTCTCTGCTCTTGTCTTCATTATATCTTGCCTTCCATTTTCTTTGGGTTTACTCTATTGTTCTTCATCTAATTTATTAAATAAGTGTTTACTCCATAAACTTTTAAACATTACTTTTTCTTAATATGCACCTTTAAAGTTACAAACTTCCATCTCACACTTTAACCTGACAGATTTATATAAATTATAATTGCCATTTATTTCTAAATAATTATTTACATTATGCCTTCTAATTTGTTTCATGAATTGTTACCTTTTTTCTTTTTTAATGTCTAGTCATATGGTGGGCTTGAGAGCTACCATTTCATTGATCTCTGATTTTCTTGCAATGTGTTTAGAAGCAATCTATTTGATATGAATTTTTTGGTACTAGTTGACACTCATTACAGATTATTACTTGGTCAGTGTTTGTAAACAATACATATTTGTTCTTAAATGTATTCTCTGCATTTTTCAGGATTTTATGTGTGCCTTAAGCTTTTTAGTATGTTGCTCAAATTTCTTATCTCCTTACTAAATGTTTATTTTTCTTTTATTAAAATACCTCATTCTGATTATAGATTTGCCAATTTCTCTTTATAATTCTGTAAACTTTTGCTTTATACAGACTATAGTTATGTTGTTAGTTGCATGAAGGTTCATGACTATTAAATACTCTAACAAAGTGTTCTTTTTATTATAAGTCACAACCTTCTAAATTCCTAATGACAATTTTGACTTGAAAGAGCTAGTCAAGCATCAGGAAGCCCAAGCCACCAGACGCTGACCTTATTCTCTGCGACATGAGCTCAGTCAAGGTTTCACCCTCCTGGTCCTCAATTCACCACGATGCTGGGCCAACGAAAACATATTATATTCCCTTCATATAATTATCATTAAATCCATTTTAAACATTAAGAAATTCATGTTCAGAGATGGAATACACTTGTTAAATCTGAAAATGTCCCATACAAAACTCTTTATATTATGTCACGCATTCTCCCCCTAAAGGCCTCCATATTGGGTTTCACGGTGCCAATCAAAACTCGTGGGTTGAAGTTCTAACCACCAGTACCTAGGGAGGAGGTCCTCTTTGGACATAAGGCTGTTGTAAACACAATTAGTCAAGGTGAAGTTATGAAGGTAGCCCTAATCCAATATGACCAGTGTCCTGACAAGAAGGGGAAACTGGACACAGACATGTACACAAGGTGAGCATCATCTGAAGAGGAAGACAGGAAGCCAAGGGACAGCTGAGTTTGCCAACAAATGACCAAAAGCTAGGAGGGAGGCAGAAGCTAGACTGTCACTCACAGCCCTCAGCAAGAACCAGCCCTGCCGACGCCTTAGCCTTGGACTTCCAGCCTCCAGAACTGGGAGACTATAAATTCCTCTTGTTGGAGCCACTCAGATTGTGATCCTTTGTCACTGCAACCCCAGGAAAAAAATACAGCAACTACAGATTATAACTAGAAAACTTCTTCCTGAATACCCACATCTGTCTTCTGTAAATGCATACATACATACATAATATGTACATACATAATACATAGATATCTTCTTAGAGGCATACCATGGAGAAGCTCTGCCTTCTAAAAGGATTTTTTAAAAATCTCACCATCTCCTTGGAAGGGCTACCAGGGAGTGAAATGGGAAAGGTGGGGCCCTGGGTTGGGTCCGGAAACCCCAAGGGGAGCACTAAAGTAGACAAAACCCTTCCCTGCAGGTTTCTGGCATCATCTACACAGTGAGAGGGTGGCCACTCCAATCAAGCCTTACTTGACTGAACTTCACATTTTCAAAATATTTGCCAACAAATCTGCATTTATAATAACAGAATTAATTGGATAGCCCAATGTTTATTGATCAAAAACATATATAACAGGATATGCAATAAAATCACTTCTTCCAAATTCCTATGATGTCACCAGCAGCCAATCGGCTCTGAAAGAAATAATCTTGCGGATTAGTCCCGAAGCCCCTGCACAGCTGGGCCAGATGAGCGGGGTGGGGGGCCAGCAGGGTGGCCCTATGTGGCCAGGTGCCAACATCTGCCCGGAACACCCCACGTGGCCTCTGCATTGAGCCTAGCTATCCCATCTGGCCCAAATGTCAAGAGTTCTCTGGCAAGTGGTGGGTGATAATGGAATCCTTTCCTCTCACCGCCCCAGCCTGGACGTGCACTCCCATGGGGGCCTGGGAGAGGGGACAGCTGGACAAGGACAAGGACAAGGAAGGTCCCAAGAGCCCAGTGGCTGTCTTGGCCACTTTTGCATGAAATTCAAGGCCTCACCATGGCCCCTTCAAGAAAAGAGACAAAGCGCTGGGTTTGCAGCACCTTCAGCACGCAGCCCAGAGCCTTTCTGTCGCCTCAGACAGCAGCAGGACGGGGCGTCAGGCCCTCGATCCAGCCACTGGCTTTGTGGCCTTGGGCATGCGGTTTAACTGCCCTGGGTCTTCTCTCCTTTGTTAAACAGGGCTGGTAAGTCCCAGGCTCCCCGCCTCGGCAGGGTACGTGTGAAAAGTTGGAGTATTCTCCGATTCAGCAAATCTTTCCTGAGCATTCAGTCAGGAAGTAGTTCATGAGTTCAACCAGAAAGGACAGACTGAGGGCCTACTGTGCGCCAGGACGCAAACCGGGTGCCAGAAGAACTGAGATGAGCGAGCTGACAGGCTAGTGGGGGCGAAAACCACGGTCCTGCCTTGGAGTGTGCGTTGTGACAGGAACATGTAGAAAGGTCCAGCGGACCTTCAGGATGCGGGGTGCACCTTTCAGCTTCCAGGCAGTGGGGGGGCTTCCTAGGGGCAGCTTCACCAAGGCCGGCAGCTGGACTTGGCCTGAAACTGGGAGGAGCAGAATGAGATCTGGGTGACATTCTGGGCTCAGCAGTCCCACGTGCAGAGGAGCGGGGAACTTGGGGAACTCAGGAAACACAGCAGGCCACCCAGAGGGCAGGGTCCTGGGGCTCTGCAGTCTGCCCGGCAGCCTGGAGAATTACATCCTCTGCCCCAAGGAGTTTGGAATCTACCTGGGAGGTGGGGAGAGGGAGGCAATCTATAGACTTGGGAAATTCCATTTCTAAAAATTAAGATAAAAACATAAAAATTGTCTTCCCTGCGCCACACGAGGAATGGCATTCTGCGTCTGTGGGCAGAAAGACCACTCAGGGCCCAGATGGGAGTGTGGGGGTCTCTGTCTGGGACTTCGGGATGGCAGAAGATTCTGGAAGCCAGGGGGATCAGGGTCTGCAAAGTAGAAGGAAGCAAGAAGCCTGGGCAGATCCTCGAGATTTAGAGGGAAGGAAGGCTGCTCAGGCCACGTGGAGCTGAGCCACTGGGTCAGCGGCGGGCCGGTGGGCACCTGGGAAGGAGTTGCCAGGGATCCACAGAGGAAGGACAGTGTTCACTCCCAAGTCCTGAAAGAGCAGGTGGGTCATGGGCACAGACCTCCAGTCATAAGGAGAAGTGGCTGCTGGGAGTCTAGTTGGCCAGGCCCTGATCTGGGCCCCTCACTTACTAGCTCAGGACCCTGAGACAGTGGCCTCCTCTGAACCTCAGAGCCCCCAAATGTAAATGGCCAGACTGTCACACTCACAGTTGCACAGCCCCTAGTGGGCAGGAAGGTTCCAGGGCAGCAGCCTCCAGCCTTGCTCTGAGCAGGAGGGGTGCCCCCTCCAGGGCCGGGCAGCCGTCTTTCCTCAAGCCCCTGGCCTGCCCGGAACAGCTCAGGCAGGGACAAAAAGACGGGACTGTGACTCACCGTGCTGTCCCTGACACACAGAGAAAACTGACCATCCCTCCACACCCTGTACAAAACAAAACAACAGAGAACAAAAAAAATTTAAAAGCTAAAAATGGCAAAACTAAACTTCTATCACCACTTTTGTCACTTTTCACTGGAGCTGCTAACATTCAGCTTTTGGGATGTTTCTGAAAGACTGAGCAAAGAAAACCTGGGCATGTCTTGTCCGACCAGCATGTTATGCGTCTGCTCTCTTTTTCCCCTCAATTCTGCAGCCACAGCCTCCCCAGGGGCCCACAGGCCACTCAGCCTCTCCTCGATTTCTCCCAATAACGATGTTTCCCAGGTAAGTTTTCTTTGCTCTAGGCCCACGTGTAACCAGAAACGGAAGCCTACCCAGCCTGGTTCTCCCCTAGACCTGGACGGGCAGTTGGAGATTTTTATTCTGACGTGTATCGGTTTTTGAGCGGCAAAAACCCCAACTTCTGAGCAGGCTGGGATTTGCTGGAGAAGCCCCTGCGGAATGAGCCCCTGTCAAGGGGAAAGATGAGGACTTCTCCACGACCTCCCTGGGACCCCCCAGGCAGGCGAAGGTCGCAGTGACCCAAGGGAAGAAAGGACTAATAAGGGCGTCCAACCCACAGCCCGTGGGTCACGTGCAGCCCAGGACGGCTGCGAATGTGACCCAACACAAAATCGTAAATTTACTTAAAACTTTTTTTTTGTTTGTTTGTTCATCAGTTTTCATTAGTGTTTGTGTATGTAACAGGTGGCCCAAGACAACACTTCTTCCAATGTGGCCTAGAGATGCCAAAAGGTTGGACACCACTGGCACTAAGGCAATGCCTCCCTGACACCCCCCCATTTGCCCACAGCCGCGTGGCTGCCAGTAGTCCCTTTCCTTCCATGACCTCATTCACACAGAGCTGGGCCTGTTATCAGCCCCATTTGACAGATGAGCAAAGTGAGGCTGTGGGTGGGTAGGAGAAGACCGGAAAGCGGGAGTCCGGCCCCAGTGGACAGGGCTCCATCAGGGCTCGTCTAGGGCTCTTGTGGAGAGCTTTGCCCGTGAGCGCCAAGTGCTCTGCCTCCCGGGGCTGGGACGGCTTGGCAGGGAGGTGGCCAACAGCCCCCTCGGTGGAGGACAGACAATGACGCTTGGACCTGTTAATCAAGCAACTTTGAATGACAAGCCTCGAGTTCCTAATTAACTAACATCCATGGTCTGGTGGCTCTTCGAAGAGTCCAACTGTATCAATCACTCGCATTCTACACGGGTCTATCTTGCCCCAAAACCTGTGCTCAGCGCCTAATAAATGGAAGTTTCTGACGACAGTAATTAATGAATGGGAGGGGAGGCAGAGGCGGGATTTGTGGACTGCCCCAAATCCCCAGAGTACCCAAGAATTAAAGTTGACTTTCCTGCCAAAGGGAGGCCTGCGTGGACAATGCGCCATGAGGAAGGGACTGGAGAGACTCAGCTGTTCTGAATTTACCCAGGAACGCAGGGGCTGCGGTTCGGAGCCACCTGGCACCCAGCTGTTGCTAGCATCACAGTCCAGAATCCTGCCCTGACAAGTCCCTCGGGGACCAGCTAACACAGCCCTTCATTGTCCATACCTTGCTCTGTCCACCCAGCTACTTAAGTATCAGACACAAGACGAAGACCCAGGTCATCCCAGATGGCCTGTCTCTCAAGTTGCATCCCCTGTGCCCTGTGTTCCAGACATAATGGACACTATTGGTACCGTCCTTTTGTACAGGTCACTGTACTTGCTCACACTGACCCTTTCTTTCCTTCTCCTCCAGGGGAGTCTCAAGTCATCTACCAAGTTTAAGCCCAAGCTCACCTGTTTAGAGAAGCCTTTCTTGACTTGCTTTCTCTCCGTGCTGAGTTAGTCGTCTTCCTCCAGGAAGCCTGCCTGGATTTAGTATCTCCATTGTGACATTGTTTGCACTGCATTAAAGTTGTCCATGTCCATGTTTGGGCTGCCCACTAGACCTCAAGCTTCGGGAAGCCACCACTAGGGTCTTAGCTGTTTTCGTTTTTCCAGAACCCAAGATGAATGCTAAGAATGAAAAAACTGATCAATGAACAAATAAATGAACATGGCTTTTCTCTTTTAACATGTTTTATCTCCCTAAGGAGAGGGATGCTAGTTTTGTTATAAATAAATTGCCCAGTGGGGCTTGGCTCCTGAAGTTAAGACTTGGGAAGGGGTGCAGGGCACTCCTGACGGGCTTAAGCAGGCTTCGGAATGACAGGGACGGCTCAGGGACCAGGCAGGCCAGCATGAGGGGCCGCACGCCCTGTCTGATGGACGCATAACTCCGAGTGCTCAGAAAACCCAGGGAGCATCCCCTGTGCGCATCCAGGGCCAGGTCCGAGAAGGAGGTACTAGGTCACACACAATCCCACGGGACCCCAGCAGCCAGGAGCCTGCTTCCCCATCCACAGAGGTTTGCTGCTTGTGTCTCTCTCCACCAAAACACAAGAGGACACTCACATAGCCGAGGGACCCAGGCCGGACTGGACCAGAATGTCCTTTTATCCCTCGGGTGAGACGCTCGCTGCATTTGCTTAGATCCACAGACACAGAAGTTCAGAGCCATATGTGGGGGTCTTTTAAGGGGCGTTTTTATCCTTCGGCCAGGAAACACGCTGATAGCACCTCCTCTGTAGGGCACGGGGGCACATCAAGTGGGACAGTGCTGATGTCCTGTCTGGGGTCTTCTCGGCCTCAGTCTGTATTGGCTGCCTTTCTCCAGCTGGACCGGGGGAGGTACGTGAGGGGCCAGGAGCTGCTCGTCTGAGACACGTCTCCTTACGGTTCTGCCCTGGGCACACGGCTGACCGTTAGCTCCCACCTGCCTGGGCTCTTGGTCGTCATTCAGCGTTTTTTCCTCCTTGAAGACTCATGCAGAAGATAATAAAACATTGATCTCCATCAGCCTGGAGCCTTTCTTAAAGATGGAGCAGTAAGTTCTTTAATTCAACTTGTCTCCTTTCTGTGAAAAATCTCTGAGCCCTTGCACCTCAGGAATGCAAGAGGTATGTTCATCAACTTCCTATTTGTTGCCTTCTAGATCTTTCTAATATGAAGTGCAATGTGTCCTCATGTCCCAAATACATTGCAAACCAAGAGGAACCTTCTGGACATTGAAGATTCACTTGGGGGCCAATGGGAATGATCACGTGTGAGGTCAGAAGTTTCTCTGTAAAAACCACTGAGCCGTGGTTGTCCCTTCCCAGGTCTCTGCTTATACTTTCCCAGGGCTTCCCCAGAGCTCACACCAGGGGTACAGACTCAACTGTCCTGAAAGTCACATGAAGGAGTAAACCATGCTGTTGAAAGTGACAGAGAGTGGAAAGGACAGCTGGGGAATGGGAGGGTACCCAACCCACTTGAAGTTAGTTAAATTCCTTTTTCTTTTTTTTTTTTAAATTTAAAACACTGTGACACCCTCCCCCCAACTCCTACACACATGTCTATGGCCTGAATTCCTGCCGTGGCCCACAGCAGTTCATGAGGCTAACCGGTAGGGAAGTCCTGCCCTGACGCTGACGTCACGTGGCCTCCGATCTCCCCCAGAACAGGAGTGTCCGTCTCGGTTCATTATCTCCTCTCTGAGGCTCACTGTCGCCAGCGCCATGCCCCGGCACTGTGCTGAGGATGGAGAGCAGTGGGGCGCAGGGAGCGGAGCCCCACATTGATGTCGTAGGAGGAGCCCCTCTTAGAACGCCTTTCCTGTCTGCTGGCAAACGCCCGGTCACCCTTCCAGGTGTGGCTCAGGGCCTGACTGCAGGCAGCAGCCTTCCCAGGTGTCCTTGAGGAGCAGCAACATGCGCCCGCTGTCACCCCAGTGACCCCTGCCAGCCCCCTCCCCCCGCCCCTGCCACCCCACCACTCCCCTGCCTCACGCAAGGGTTCACGGCTCCACCAGCGTCTTCACACAAGGTGCGCGCTCCCCCTTCGCGCTCCTCACGGCCCTGCTCGTGATCTGCATGCCATGCCCCCCACCCCTGTCGGTGTGGAGCGCAGCCGCAGCTGGCGAGGCCCCCTGGGGCCCTGGTTCCCGGGGAAGCTCGGGAGGCTGAGAGCCTTGGCAAGGGCATGCTTAGCCCCTGCTGGAGGAAACCGGATACAAGCCCAGGCACCAAAAGCATGGGGGAGCCCCCGCAGAGCTACTGCTTTTGGAGCTCCCGTATGCAATAGGAGAAAAGCAGATCACCGAGAGATATGTTGATAGCAATAAATTTACTGACCCCTTCACACAGAAATGAGGTCTCGTTTCACGGCAGTTGCACTGAGAGATCCTTTCTCGGGTTGGTCATTCATTTGTTCAACCAACATTCCTGGGGGGCTTACTGTGTGCCTTCAGAATTCTAGGTGTTGGGGCCCTTGGGTGGGCAGCTTGAGAAGAGCCCCTGCCCTCACAGAGAGTCTGGAGGGCACGCGATCCGGAGGACCGTGGTGCAGCAAAACTGGTCAGTGAGGAAGAGGAAGGCGGTCCTAGGGCTCAGACATGTTCCAGAGCATCCGTTTTGGACGGGCCCAGCTTGGCAGGCTGCTCTAGGAGTTACTTTGGGGCACTGAGGCGACAGAGAGTGTGAGCCACCACTGCTGAGGTGGGCACTCCGGCCAGGGCAGGGCGACCCATGCCAGGGCCTGACGTACAACCGTACTCAGGGCACCTGAGGGACAAGGGCCAGGACTGTGCACAGGCAGCCCCGGGGAGCAGGGGCCCCTGGAAAGGGTTTGGGTTTTGTCATAGGGGATGCAGGGGGCTGCCTGGAGCATCAGGGACTTGGAAAACTCAGGTGCGGTGCTTTGACTTCACTCCAAGGCGAAGCCATTTAACTTACATTTTAAAAGTTCCACTCAGTTGGGGTGGAAAGGGCGTGGAAACCAGGCAGGCAGAGCCTGGAGTCCCAGCTACATCACCATGTCACTGTGTCCAAAAGGGAGGTCTTCGTGGGCTGTTATGAAGGTGGAGTACTCCCTGGAATACTCAGGTAGGCAGACAGGAGCACAGGAGAACCCCACCAACGCTGGCTGTCTGCCCAGGGGTCCCAAACTCTCATCTCCGGCACATACACAGCTAACGGTGCGTCTCCAGCACATATGCAGCTAACAGTGTTATGAGAAAGTAACCCCGCTTCTGAGAGGACAACCTTCTCCTGCCTGTGCCCCTGAAACCCTGATACTTAGCCTGGAGCCTGTGCTCTCTTTGTGCAGGACACAGTCCTGGCACCAGCCGCTCAAACTCACGTCCCTGCCCACACCTCTCAGTCCACACACATGCAGGCATCCTGAGAGGTACATTGTGTGGATGTAAATCACAGGGCCTGGTCCTTACTCAAAAAATATTTAAGAATAAATAAAATAAAGTAAAATAATAAAATAATAAAATAAAATTTAAAAAATAAAAATAATAAATAATAAAATAAAATAATAAAATATAATAGACTTGAACACCCGCTAATTTCTCCCAATGTGATTTTCATGATCTTATGATAATGTAAATTGTCTCTTCTTGCTGTAGTTTCTCAAAATAAAAGTTTTGAATGAAACAGACTGAAACGAGGCCCGGCCTGCTGACAAACCTCACCCCCCAGCCACGCCCACTGCGGAAGCTGCCTTTGCAAGTCGAACACATTGAACCGAGTAGGAGAGGCATTTAGAAAGATTAGGGAGGAAGTGAGGCTTGTGTCCAATCAATTCAACTTTTTGGGCCTTCGACTTTATCCCCAAGGGAGAGCCATCTGTGGTCGAGGTATTTCTATCAGTGTATCTTGAGTCAAATGCCTTTTCTTAAACCAGCGACTTCGGAGCACAAATGCCCTGACCTCCACAGACTAGTCTCGAATTTGAAATAAAAAGAGCCCATTGATTTTGCTTCATGGCAAAACTCAGAGGTTTTCTTTTCATTTTTCCTTCCCTCTCCCCTTTGGCCAGAGATGCCCATCAGAGGCGGTCGCTGGCAAGCCCGGTCGAGCTGAGCAGAGCCGTCTGGCTCAAGCCGCTCACAGGCTCGGATGGGCCTTGGGAGGGGCGTTGCCAAGAGCCCCTCGCTTGCCGCGACCTGGTGCCTTCGGGGCCTCTGCCCTCCCAACCTGGCAGGGGCGTGGGAAGCCCCGGTCCCAGCGCCTTCCTCCTCGTCTCTCCATAGCCAACGCTCCCGGAGGGCCCACTGTGCGTCAAATCACACCTGTTAATTTCTTCCACATCCAAAGACAGACACCCTGCAAAGACTCTTACCCTGGGGGTAAACTGAGGCTCCGTAGGCTATGGCACTTGCCCAGAATAGCAGCTGGCATGTGTCTACACCAAGGCATGGGCCCAGACACGCATGCCCGCCCACTTCTGCTCTGCTGCCCGTCGCAGGAAGTGCTTGCCGTGTGCCTCCTCTTTGTCGTCACTGTACCTACTGCAGGGCAGCGAGATCAAGTGGACATTCCAGAATACTCCGGAACCTCAGGCTCCGATCAGGGTCCTGCAGCAGAACTTGAGATAAGGATTGGAGTGCAGGGAGTTTACTGGGGGTGCAGGCGTCACTGGGGAGGGAAACAGACTGTTTCAGTCCGTTTCACTGAAAGCTTTCATTGTGAAAAGCTGCAGGACATGAGACAGGCAGCCACAACGGGGTGTGCTTCCCAAGAGAGGGAGCCTGGGAGGCCACTGTGCTTGGCGCCACCGAGGAACTTGTGAGACACAACGCGCCTGGATGTTGCCCGCGACTCCCCCAAACCAGGGGCGAGCAGCCAGGGTACCCTGAGTGTCCTTCCGCTGCCTTGCAACTGTTCCTCACTGGTGGAAGGTGGTTTCCCACGCGCTAGCTCTCGAGCGTTTTGACTCGGCACCCACGTGGGCTGAGCGTGCTCCTCCTGCCAGGAGGGACAGCCCTCAACAGACACTGACAGCCCATGGCTGAAGAAGACGGGGAGTGGGCGTTCTCTGAGCACCCCCTGCAGCCCAGGCTCAGCACCCGTCTACCAGCCTCACCTTGAGGGAGAGGCACCATGCAGTTAGGGTGGTATCCGGAGTCTGCACTGATCGGCTACGTGATCTCGAACAAATTTCTCAGTCTTTCTGGTGTCTGTGGCCCGATGGGAGTGGGTGTAGTGCCCACCACACAGCATGAAAGCGGGTAGAGAGAGATCGTGTCTAAAGCCGTCAGCGCAGTATCTAGAACCCAGCGAGTTCCCCGCTCTGCTTAAACTATAATATCCTTAGCTCATTAAGCCCACACACTGCTCTGTGATGAAACCAAATCTCGTGGGGGCTAAGCAAGGTGCCCCACGGCCTCCAGGCATCTGAGAACAGAACTGGAACTTGACCTTAGTCTGTGCGACAACAGCTCACAGAGGGACGTGGGGGGCCCCTGAGGACCCGGGTCACGATGAAAATCAGAGCACGAGCTCTGTTTTTCTTTGTGTGTCATGACCACCCCCCCTCCACAGAGCACATGACCCAAGGTGCAAATAAACTCCCTATGTCCTGCCTTAGAAGCGTGGATACTGGACGTGGTGGGCTTTGCAGCCACATTCCTCTCCGGACTGTGAATTCTCGTGCACCTGCCCCCCGTGCCCAGCCTGGACAAGCCAGAGCTGAGCAGGTGCTCTCTGAAGCTCCATGTCTCTGTGATGAATGTTTTATTGGATGGTGGGCAACAGAAATGCTCTCCAGGCTCGAAAGAAATAATTCAAGTAGGGAACATTGTCTGTTGCATAAAATCTCCATTTAAAGAGTTTTTTTTTTTTAAGTGACTTTGGAAGGAAGCTTCAACTTGAGGAGAAGGATTAAAAGTAAACTGGATGGCTTCAGGGTGAAATTTTTTCCTTCCATAATTGAACTGTCCTGGCAGAGACAATGACATGTCCGCCTGTCAAGGCGGGAAGGCGGGAGAGCCGCAAAGACAGCAGGGACCTTCGCGGAGCCTGTGGCCCCAGAAGCTCGCTGCCGGGCTGGCGGGGGAAGGGCCCGCCCGCCCCCGCTCGTGGCCTGTGTCTGCTGCCCTCTTTCTCCAAGCCAGGGAAGGCGTTGAAGGCCACGGCCATCCCTGGAGGGAGGATGAGGAGGCACGCTCAGGGCTCTGCGTGGTTCATTGTTCCCCCAGGTCGGCAGCGCCTACCTGTGCCTGTCACTGTGCAGGGCGCCTTACCTGATTAACTTACCTGTTTTACAGGTGGGGAAACTGAGGCCCCGAAGGCCCAGGGCGGCTAAGCCGCAGGCACTCGACCAAGACGAGGCGGAGGCAAAGGCAACCTGGGCTCCTAAGCACCGTGTCGCACCGCCCCACACTCCCAGGCGCCGGCGCCCCTCCGCACAGTGCAGCCAGAGGGTGAGTTCGGGGCTCATTTCAGAGTGATGTGACCGAGCACCTGGCAGGGACCGTGACTTGCTTAAGGCCACAGGCCACTGCATCACACGGCTGGATCCGGAACCAGGGGCTACATCACCGCTGCGGGGAGTGTGGAGGACGCTTGCTGGTTAATTTTCTTTAATGGTTCATTTTAACTCCTGAATCAGATATTTGAATAGTTTTTGTTAGAATTAGCTTCATAGGCTGCATGCTAATAAAGAGTAGTTAAGATATACTGAAAGTTGTGCTCGTTTTGTCTTTTATTCTAGGAAAAAAAAAAGCAGGGCTGCCAACCGAAGTCACCCTGAGAGAAGTTGGCATTACAGTTGTTACCACATAGCAGGAATAAACAAACCTGTATGTGTGTCTAAATGTACACATGAGCATTACTACAGACACGCTTCATGTATACGAATGCATTACATATGTATGAGCTAACACACACCCCTCTTTTTGTGTTGCCGAGAACTCTTAACCATGGTTGAATAAGTTGGTCTCCCTCGTGGACATAGGGTTGCCCACAAGTAAGGATCCTGTTGCAAAGCAAGGAAAGCCCTAAATGGAGTTCCAAGCTCAGCCCATCCAACTCTTCAGTGGGGAGCGCATCCTCGCAGACGTTGTTCTATCTTTCCTAATGTGCCATCGCAGGTGCCTCTCATCGAGCCTCCAGGTCAGCTGGAGCTGCCCGTGCCACTCTTGGAAAGGCTCTCGGGGTCCCCAAAGTGGACGTTCCTTCCCCCATCGAGCACAAGTTTTACATCCAGCCATCAAGCCTACTGTGCAGAAATCTGCCTCTGGCCATTTTCGTTAGATGGGACAGCAGAGAGAAAAAAACTGTTAAATTTATTATATGGTTTATGTACACATCGATTTATTCTGCAAAGCATCAAGGGTGGTTGCGTGAGATGTAGGCCTGGACAGCTAATCTGTCATCTGCGTTCCAGAGACCTTCATATTTCATTTGATTCGAAACTAAACATGATCAGGTCAGTATGTAAATAACAAAATGTAATGTGCAATTTCTTTAAAGAATACCTGATAAATTATCTGTAATCATTTTGGCATTGATTGAATTAATAGAATTAGCACTTACCTTACTGTGAACCGCACATGTTAAAATATGGGCCAGGGTCCGATGAAAGTGCAGACCAGGCATAGTGGTCCTGAGCTCAGCTCTGCTTCTCAGTGTAGGAGAGGCTGAGAACAGGCTACCTAGCCCCCAGGTCACTGTTCTTTCCTCAACAGCACGGTCACTGCCTACCATCCTCACTAGCCCAATGAAATTTCCTTTGAAACTCAAACCGATATCAAAATGACGTTGCACCAAGTAGCACCCAAGTTTGAAACACATTAGAAGAGCCACCGTGTGGCTTCGTTCTCATCTTTCAAACATGTGGGGAAGAATGGCTAATTAAAGTGGCTGGCCCCCATCTTTTCTCAGAACTACCCCCCTGAGGCAAAGCATTGGATTACCTGAGAGCCGACAGCTTCATCCATCCCCTCCGTATCTGTCAATTCAGAGAAGTTTCACAATAAAAAAGACATGAAGATCATTACCAGAAACTCCTGTTTTTCAGATGGTCTAGCTGAAGACCGGGGAGGCGCGGTAATTAGCCAGGGCCACAGGGCAAGTTCATAGCCGAGCTGGGAAGAGATCCAAGTGACCCGAGATGACTGGGATGACCATCCACCCCACCTCGCTCTTCACCCTAATTCAGAGGTGTCAACATTTTATGGAAAGGAGAGTGTCCCGGCTGGTGCCCACTTGTCGGTCCCAGTCTTGGGCCGGGGCTCCATGTTGCCCAGTGTGACTGTCCACCCTGTCACACCCCCCAAACTTCACTCATCGTGAGCTCCACCCTCTTGCCTTTGCGAATGCCTGGACGTCCCACTGCCGTCCAACCCCCACGCTGGCCGCGTCGCCGAATCCGACTTGGTCTGAGAGGAGAGTCTACGCTTGTGACAGCACATTTGGCCAAGGATGAGGTGAACCTGGTTGTGACCCAGATAAGAGAGGATTCGACTGTTCACAAAATAAAAGCCAGGTCTTACTGAGAACTGCCTTCAGAGAGCTAAAGGGAAGATTAGAGTGAAACTAGGGCCCTTTCCCTTTATACACTAATTGAAGACTTCTGTGCCCAAAAACGATGTCTTCTCTCGTGAAGGAAAGTGTTGCCCAACCTCAGAAGAACCAGGCAGCCTCTCACAGCGGTCAAGGCAGGTCTGGGTTTGTACCTTAGCTCTAACTTACAAGCGAGGAGACTCTGTAGCTACACAAAAGAGCGACCTTGCCAAATATGGTGACGATGATGGTGACGGTGGGGATGGAAGATGACAGTGACAATAATGGGAAACAGCAATGAGGAAGATGGGACGATGAGAACACCGTAAATAAAGCCCGCTGCTGTTAAACCTGTGGCGTGAGCGAGCCTTTCATTGGGTGGGAGGTGGGAGCCAGACGGCTTCTCGGATTTCCTGCTCCCCCTGTGATTCAGACTCTTCAAAAGTGGAATTTAAAAAAAACAAAGCTTTAGAGTCATGTCAACAGGAGGGACGATTCACTAGATAGGAACTACATAATCTTGGTCAAATACTGTATGTTCTTGGAGGCTGTTTTAAACCCTGGAACGTGATGATAAAATACCTATCATGCAGAGTGGTGAACAAAATTAAATGTTTTTAATTTTGTAAAGTACCTTGTCACAACTCCAGAAATATGAGAGTCGTCTAATGAATATGAATCAATCTCTGATGAAAACTGTAAGAAAATGAGGGAGGGGGTGTTGACCCAGAGCTTCAATGGCTAAAGAACCAAAGCGATGGGACTAATGTTGGTCAAAGACTTTTTGGAAACCACGCGTTAACCATTTAGAAACGGCTTGTGCCTTTAGAAACCAAATAATAGGGAATGTCTCTGCATTGTCCCAGTAAAATACCAGGTGAACTTAGGTCTGGAAGGGGCTTCCAACACCCACAATAAGCCTGGACTTTAACTTACTATCAAGCCTTTTCAGACATTGTCCGATTTTGTCCCAAGTTGAGTGCCAACCAGGCCGCTCACTTATTCATTTCTTTAACAAACACTTATTAATCACTTACCCTGGCAAAGCTGTGCTGAGCATGGAGGGTGCATAATAAGCGAGCAAGACCAAGTCCTGACCTTGCCCTGGGATGGGATGGGATGGGATGGGATGGGATGGGATGGGATGGGGGAGGCAGGCACGCCTGCAAGCTGGCACAACATGGGACGACCACCAGCGGAAATGGAGACGCACACCAAATGCAAGGATGGTGTGGTCCACAGCTGGCCAAATTCCGTCTGGGGCAGCAAGGGGTGGGTAGGAGTGCTTCCCAGAGGAGGTGACACGTAGACTTAGGAGAACTGGGTGAAAGGTGTAGCTACTCGAGCCTAAGAATAAGTGTTGTGAGATCGGAGGGTTCTTTGTATATTTGATAAACGCTATTGAAGCCCCCCCACAGGGCAGCTGACCTGCAGTGCGCATGGGGAGCACAGTGAGAGGAAGACCGACACAGAACCTTCTTTCCATTATTTCTAGTGGAGGAAGCATAAAATTAAAATGCAGGTAGGTAGCTAAGCAGATGGATGGATGGATATATACAAGAAGAAGTAAGAAAATAAAATTTTATTCAGTCATTTAAATATAAAGGAATGAAGGCAACAGCACAGGGTACCATGATGGACAGAGGCAGGAGGGCAAGTGGCACCACTGGGGATCGTGGAGATCGTCAGAGAGGCTGCTGTGCCCGAGCTCATTGTGGAGAAACTGTGGACCACAACCCCCACAAAAATCCCATCCAGCTTTTTCTGGCCTATATCAAGCACACTGAAGATAGCACCTATCCTGGACACAGAGATTTAAGGGCATAGAAGTGGCCATTCTGATCATTGCCCCCAGATATCCAATGAGGTGGCAGGTGGGGACGACTGAGGCAGGGGAACTGAAAGGCCTGGGCACACTTGTGCAATAGGTGCTGTGTCAGGTGCTGTGGGTACATCCTTTACCCTTCTTCTTGCTCTCCTAGCCCTCTGGGGGTGCACTCATGGTGTCCCCATAACATGGGACACTTCACAAGGTCCCACTTGGCATTTTGTTTTTCCCACCATTGAATTTCCTACACGCAGAGCACAGCCTGCCACATAGAGATGTGTAATGAATAATCAAATAGACAGACAGACAGACGGATGGATGGATGGATGGCATCGTATAGCTATGAGAGGGGCAGTGTTCCTGCATTTCAGATGAGGAAACTGAGGCTCAGCAAGGTGCTGTGACTTGCGTGAGATCCCAGGGCAAGAAACTGGCAAGGACAGGATCGACCAACAACCCATCCATTCATTCAATCATCTCTCGAGGAGCTTTGTCGACCACGCATGGGCCACACTTCTGCTGGCCTATGATGTCATGAGAGGTCAGGCGGTCACTGTCTTGAAGGAGCTAATCACATGAAATGAATGAAAGGGCTGTCAAAGTCCAGAGTCCAAATCCTAGTCATCTCCCCTCAACATAACATGGGAGCATGGAAGTTACAAGGATAAAGGCGTGGCCACAACGTAAAGAAGGCCTTTTAGACATTTCTGTTTCAGTGAACGCTGGTGAGCTCCTGCTCTCTGATACTGAAGGCAAGGCCAGCCGATCCCAGCCTAGCACAGGAGAGCGGGGACCCAAGCTAGAGGCCTTGTGAGGCCAGGCTGGAGGGGGGCAGTCAGGGGGAAGTTCCTGGCTGCCCCAGGGCCCAAGGACACAGTGGCAGACCCGCTGACCTCATGCCCATGTGGCCCCGGGCACTGAGGCCTGGAGCTGGTGGTCACTGCCCATGGCCAGGAGCACCCAGAGCTCCGTGGACAGCCACCCCTTCCCTGCAGAGAAGCCCCTGCACCATCAGCGCTGGCAGGTGAAGGAACAGGTGTTTGACATGCAGAGATGGGGGAGGGGCTGCCCAGTAGGAACCCCCAGGAGAGCGAAGGCCAGTGGCCTTGTTCTGGGAAAACTAGTGTCTCAGTAAACCTTGCTTAAGCACCTGCCATGAGCAGGAATTTGTGTGGGGCTTGGGCAGACAGGGAGGGATGAAGTGCTGGCATGTGCAGCCCTCCCCAGCCTCGGTCCCAGGGCACGGGACCAAGCTGACGGGCTCCTCTCACAAGACAGGTCAGGGCATGAGCTTAGAGAGACAGACCAGAGTTGGGGGTGAAGTGACACTGGACACCAGGGCACCATTCGGCGCTTCTGAGGAAGGAGCCATCACAACCGCTCTGTTCTCAGATTTGAAACAAGGGCAATCAAACACAAACCCGAATTTAAAAATAAAAAATAAAAAAGACCATAAAATAGCTTCCAAACAAATGTGCTAGGGGGAAGGGGTGCCAGGTGTGGGCTTCTGAAATGCCATTTGCCGCCTTCCTGGGCTGGCCCCTGATGTGACAACGGCTCATCTTCCCTCTGGGGACCTCGGCAGCCTTCATGGACGCTGCTGAGCAAAAGTCAGTCTTGCATCCTGAAGATCAGCTCTTCGGAAGAAGCTCCTTTGACAAGCTGTCAGTAACATCCACGTGGAATTAAGGAAGCTTGGGAGAGGAACCACACTGACATACAGTATTTTATTGGGGGATTATCAGGTTTTGATCATACACTGTGTCCTCACCTGTTCATTGGTTTTCCTCTCTGTCTGAAGGTGGAGATTTAAGCCATGTGAGAGGAACAGGAGCTGAGCTGCCCTTCCCTCTCTAACGCTGGAAGGGTGGGGGCCCCTCGCGGGTGGCCAGATGACAACGGAGGCTGGGGAAAGGCGCATGGTTTGCTGGTCTTCCACGGATCCCCAAATGCCATCAGCTCTGCTCCCCGCCTTCCTGGCTCTCCTTGGGCCATCGGTGTGTCCCCTGCTGCGTCTCCCACCTTGAAACCACTCTCTGAGCGCTAGACCCGTGGCTTATCTCTTCTCTTCCGGAGACTGCGTGGCTTCTCACACCCAGTAGCTCCAAACCAGAAGTTCTCACCTGCCATTTCTGTCCTCTCTGAGTTGTGTCTTTGCACAGGGTGCCCTCCACCCAGCGGCTCAAAACGGAGCCAGGCCACCCTCCCTCTCCCGCATCCCTGGCGTCCTGAAGATTTTACCTCCTGAAGTCTTCCTGATTCTGCCCCTTTTCTGCATCACTACAATCACTGTTCACCCCCCAGGTCCCCCTGCACCCAGGAGACCAGTCCCAGATGGTTAGCAAAACTTAGAACATCCTCCCCAAGCTCTGTGTCCTTGTCTAGTTCGATTCCAGCGACACCAGAAAGCCTGCAATCGCAGCTCCTATGGTCCGCCTGCTGATCTGATACTTCACCTCGTGCTTTGTTCATGTCCTTGGTGACTCATACTGGCTGCGGCTCCTCCAGAAACTCTGGCCCATTGCCGCCCACGCTCTCTGGGGTACCACTTCCCCAGCGGCCACAGCTCTCTGGCCCAGCGCTCTCCACTCCAGCACTCCTTGGGTGTGTTTCTCTGCACGACCCACCGGACTGCAGGCTCCCCGGGTTCAGGGTCTCTGTTCCAGCACCAGCTTTCGCTGCCTGTGCTCCTGGAGTCTGTGTCCAGTGGATGTAAATTAGTTCCCTTTCTCTAGAGGACAGTGCTACGCCCCAGCTCAAGAATCCCTCCCTGTGGAGCCTCGGAACCAGCTGGGTACGCCTCCCACCCCCATTTCACAGATGTGGAAACTGAGGCCCAGGGAGGGGCAGCTCGAGGGCCCTGGGGCCCCAGCGTTGGTCCCTGCTAACAGCAAACCTCCCTGTCACTGACCTCTGTGCTGATCTTGATGCCGGGCCAACAGAAACAGCCCCCATAGCACCCCAGCCTACGCCGACTCAGCTTGTAGTGCATGAAGAGTCAACCCCAGGCAGTGGTGGGAGCCACATTTACCAGGCTTAAAGCTGCTGTCGGGGAACCACCCACGGCTCCCAGCGCCTGCTGCCCGTGATCTCCGAAGGCCGAGCTTCTAATGAGAGTCTGGCTGACCTCTGAACCCACCATCCAGCATGCCCTGTCAAAATCCAATTCTGCTCCATGTGTTGACTCACCTGCTAGACTACAGGACCACCTGCAGTGTTAAGTGGCCGGGCCAAGAGTAGGTGCTCAGGAAAGAGCGGTTGAAAGACATTAGTTCCCCGGACTTTTAGTGCAGGGCACCACCCCCCCCCATCGACCCAGCAGACAAAACACCTCCCCGGCAGGAAGCGCTAACAGCCATGCAGAGCTGCACCCTGGCCCCGGGCCAGTCAGGAACAGCACTGCCTCATTCAGTCCCCAGCGTCCTCATAGGAAGCCGTCGCTGTCATTGCTCCCATTTTAGAGATGAGGAAACTGAGGCGGTATAACCTGCCTAAGATCGCCCAGCCACGGACAGAAGCCTAGACTGGCTGGACCCCAAAGGCTGACGGGGATCTCTCACACATCCCACGATTTGTCACTTTCCGAGTGCGTGCTGGAGGAGTCAGGCCACATTATTTTTCTTAAATTGTGATAAAAACCTGGAGGGCATGAACGAGGCGCACCTGAAGACCACGTCAGAATCATCCACGGTGGTGAGAAGCCAGAAGCCAGCGGGCGGTGGCCCAAGACCCATTTGGATTACACTTAATTAAGACAAGCTCTTTTTCTCCTGTTCTTTCTTCCCCCTTTTGTCAGGGCTGCACTATTGGCTTGTGCTGTCTAAAGAGAAATTGTTAATTGGTTTATTTAGCCAACTATAGATGTATTCAGTATTATTCTCCATCGTGTGAATTAAATTAAATAGTTTATTTACCCCCATGCAATTCATTCAGTTCATTTAATTTAATTTCATACTTATAACATAGGGAACAAACTCACTAGCTTTCTCCCTTTGGGATGGAAATGGGCAAATATTTTGGTTCAGAATTAACAAGCGGCGAAGCTGATATTTATAATAAATCATCCATTGTTAGCCATCCTGATAATTATTCCGTGAATGGTCTAAAACAGACACGGGCATGTAATAGACATGTTGTTGGCTTTTACTACAGTTTGGTTCTTTGTGCTAGCGAACAATCTTAACTGAAACCTCAGAGATGCCTCCAGTGCAAATTGCTTTGTTTCACAGGCAGGAATTGAGCACCTACTATGTGAAACAGCTCCACGTGGGTCAGCCTTCAAACCCCTGCTTCCAACACGCCTGGTCTTCCATCTCCCACAGGACAATGCCCACCCCACGCCCCCAGTACAGCTTGCAGGGTCCCCCGGGACCTGGCCCCACTCATTTCCTATCCTCAACTCCTCACCCTTGCCGCCTGCCCCCCACTTGCCCCCGACTTGGCTGCGGATGTCTGTGCTCACACGCGAGCTGTACCATGACGGCCAGTCTTTGTTCCCCCGTCCTTGTCACGGCAAATCAGATCCCTCACTCGCAATTCAGGGTAGGGCCTGCCCTGCCCTAAAGCGTCACCTTCATCCCTGAAGCATGGTGAGCCCCACAGCCTATCGCAAGTGGCCCCGTCGCCCTGAGTGTGGCCTTTGCCATCCCAGATCTGGGAAGGGGCCCCTCTCTACCTCCTCCTCTTTCACCCAAATCCCCCAAATCTCTCAAATGGGCTGATAATAATATCATCTGTGTATAGCTGTCTTGAGTATTAAATGAGGTTAAAGAATGAAATGACAATGTGAGTGATACTAAGCCTTTAATAAATATCAACCGCCACTACTTGTTTATCACATTTTATATTACAGTGTGAATTGGTGCCGAACCAAGAATTTGGCTTATTTTTAACTCATGACTGCCAGTGAAGAAAGAGCACAGTGCTTTGAATTATTTCTCCTCACTAAAGGCATATTTCACTATTTCTAAAGGTTGTTAGAGAATGGCAAGTGGCAATTAAGACACCTGGGCAGTGGAAAAGGAGAGAAGGGAAGAGGAAAGGGTGATGTTATTTGAGGGGCAGCGAGATTGCAAACAAAAGCCCCCCAGTCTGCAGTAGTCTGGGAGCTCGGGGGTCCACAGGTGGGAGCCAGGGAGTGGGGTGATTTTCAGTGCACATAGGGGCCTGCACCCCGCGCTCACATCGGTGGGAAGCTTTGGAGTGGGAATAAGTTCCCACTGGGGAAAAGGCAGCCCTTCAACCCTTCTTCACCTAGTAAGGACATGCAGTCTTTGGGGAGAAAAGAGCAGAATACTGAGAAAGGGTGTAGTGAAGTTTTCTCTGAGTGAAGGGAGCAGATCCAGAAAGAAAAGAAATTCAGAGCCCAAGAGATTCACGTTGGCATCCCAGCCCCGTCGGTCAGGAGGTATGTCGTCCCGTCCAGGGCCCTTCCCCGCCGTCCTTGGGCTGAAGATCCCTCCCCTGTGAAGGGGGGAGGACAGCAGGGGTGAGTGGGTGGGGGGGTGTAGATGTCAGGAAAGTGGGGTAAGATGTGAACGTGGTCCTGGGAGGTGTCCTTCCCACGCTGGGCCCCACACGTGCAGCCTCATGGTGTCCGCTGCCTAGGCCTTGCCCTCTGAGCTGCGTGTCAGTGAGTCACAGGCCTTCAAGCTGAACGCAATTAATTCTAAAACATGCCGCTGCTCCTGCTGCATTCCGGTGACAGCATGCCGTGCAACTGGGGCATGATGAAGGATCCCTGACCATGGGCAGGCAGATCTGAGTCAACTCTCCACATGTGCTTGCCGGGGTCTGGTCCAGGGCTCCGGAGTCAAGTTGGGACCTGTGATGTCCACCGTCGCCAGCTTGGCCCGGGGAAGCACGTGGTGTCCTGAGTAACAGCCCCTTGTCCCAGGGGAAGAGCACAAGGAGGGAGAATGAGAGGAGACACGGGAAAGGGCACAGGGGTCCCCGTTGAGTAGCCCCTTCCTCGAAGCCCCATCCAACCTCATTGGCCTACATCCTATGACTCCAAAGACAGCCCGCACCCACCCCCCATGCCCCCCTTCTCCATCGAAGCTCCACGCGCTGACCCTCTCTGCACTTCTATCTGGGTTAGTTCTTGTGTTCACAAATGACCGAGGACAACCTGCATCTAAAAATTCCAGCAGGGTGATTCTTCACCCCGGGGATTAGAAAGCAGAACTGCAAGCATCTTTGCTTGTTCCCTGGGTGGCGGCGATGGACCCACATTCCTAGGAGCTGAGCTGCCCTTGCAGCCTCCCAGGAGGACACGCAGGTGGTGGCTGTGCTCAGAGCCCTGAGCTCTCCCACGCCGGACTTCCTGCCCAGCTCCCTCGCTCCCTCGCTCCCTCGCTCCCTCTCGTCTTGTTTTCTCTCTCTCTCCGGAGAATGAAGACTGGCTGACTGAAGCAGACGCCACCTTGCAGCCCCGAGAACTTTGAGCAGGCGGTCAAATCCAGACTCCAGTCTGTTTCTATAAGTTCTGCAAAGCCACAGCGGTCTTTATCTTTTTTTTTAAGAACATACAAGTTCATAACCTATAGATCAGTTTCAGTTCTGGTATCACCGGGTAGCATCTTCTTTGTCCCCTTTTCCCTTTTAATTTCCTTTTTCCTGATACTAATATTAACATCTTCTCTTTCTTTAGGTGGGAGTTTTGCCTAAATATCTCTTTCATCCATATTCAACCCTTGCAGTCATAACTTTAGTCACATCACCTGTAAACGCCATTTTGTTATGTTTCAGTGGGTCTGTTTTAGGTGAATTTAACTTCTATATTGAAATTACTCAAATTTTGGACTTATTTCTGCATTCTCCGTACTTTCTTGTATTCTCTTCTGTTTTCTTTTATTTTCCCCTTTCCTTAGGTGAATGAGGTGTCTTTGATTATTTTTGTTTTTCTTCATCTGATTTAGGAAATACACATTCTCTTTATTTTTTAATGTCTCCCAAAAAATTAATATACATAGTAAATTATTTTCTCAAAGGCAGAAATATTACCTGTACCTCCATTGTCCCAAGCTAGGCTGTCTGCACAGAGCCCTCACCTCCTCCCAAACACTCTCTATCGCCTTGCATTCTTGTCTGAAACTTGTTCTAACTTGTTTTTACAGATTTCAAGTTTTTAAAAATGTATCATTATGTCATGATTATTAGTTAATACTTTACTTATTTGGCTCCTCAAAATATTTATTGATGGTATTGTTTAATTTCTTTCTTCCAATTCTTTTTTCCTGGATTCATATTTCTTCTGGCTGAAGAATAGCTTTCCAGGTTGGCAAGCTGCCTTGGTAAAAGAATAGACAGTCAATAGTTCAGGCTTTGAGGGTCATGCGGTCTCTGTCACAACTGCTCGACACTGTCCTTGTCACCTGAAAGCGGTCACAGCCCCTTTGTAAATGGATGAGCGTGGCTGCATTCCAATAGAACCCGATTTATGGACACAGAAATCTGAATTTCATCTCATTTCCATGTGTCACAAAATTTTACTCTTCCTCTGATTTCTTTCAATCAATTAAAAAATATGAAACCCAGTCTTAGGCCACAGACTACACAAAACCTGGGGGTAGGCTGGGTTTGGCCCACGGCCTGTAGTTTATTGACCGCAACACCAGGATGTCTCGTTCTTTCAGGAAGGTTCTGCGGTCAACTTCCTGGGGGGAGCACGTCTTTAACTTTATCTTATATTATCCTCGCTCTTGAAAACTTCTAGGGAAGAGTAAAGAAATCATGACAGAAAGCTATTTTCTCTTTGAATACATTACTTAATTTTTTTTTTTTTGGCATCCGCGACTGCTGAGAAATCTGTTGTCAATGTGATTTTCACTTCTTTGTAGGAAATACTTTTTAAAAAATTTCCTCTGATAGCTTGTAAAATCTTTTTTATCTGACGTGCTTGGAGGCTGTCCTGGATGACATCAGCGAGTTACTGGAATATCCCACACAGCTCGCTTCCAATACCCCCCGGATGTCCCCGGTGCTGGGCTCCGCCACCTTCTCCCCCGAGGACACCTACTGGACAGGTGGGGGGCTTCTGGACAGACCATCGTCCGTGCCTCTTAACTTTTCTAGTTCATTCTCTCTTTGCACTGCCATGGCCCTGGAGGTTTCCTCCGTTAACACCCATGTACTATGGCACTTCTTTCCCTTCAAAAAGCACACGTTTACTTATGGAGCGATCATCGCTTCTCCCAGCTCCCTGCTATCATTTCCTCCGTAGGCTTCCTGCTTCCTCTCATGGCTGCTTTCCCTCCTTTATTTCTTCCAGGATGTGAAAAACATTTAGACAGGGGAACATTCTCCCATTCGCCGAGGTTTTATTCATCTCCTGTGAGCTGCCCCGTCCTTCGGCGTTTTGCAGTTCCTCGTTGTGGAGTCATCGCCGTCCCAGGGAGTTCTCCTCTTGACACTCTGGCAACTCCTAGACCCATGGAGTCGGCTCCTGGCTCAGTCTGGGCGCCACCCCACGTGATGGACTTAGACCAGGACCACCCTCCCCTTTGGGGGCTCAGGACCCTGTCATGGGCCGGGGCGCTGTCCAAGTCCCTGGACTAGGGCATAAGCCACGCCCCTGGGTAGACAGACACGGAGAAGTTCAGGCTCTGGAAGTGGGGGTCAAGGAGCAAAGTCACAGCCACACCCAGACTCCCAGCCCTGGCCCCGGCCCTTCCTAGGACCCTAAGTCCTCGGCCCAGCCTCCTGTGCTCAGGTCTCAGGGATTCGGACCCGGCTAAGCGCCACAGTGTCCTCCTCAGGAAATATTTCCATTCTTGGCATCTCTATCTTGCCCATTTCTGCTCCCGCGCACTGCCACGTATTGGATGCACCTAGCCGATGTTTGGCAGCCCCCTCCCCCGTGTTCCCAGAAGTGGGGAGAGGGTGCACTGTTTCCTCTCTGCCCCACCTTGAACTGAAATTCCGGTTGCTGTGTGAATGCAAGGGTGTGCGGTGGGAGGATGTCGTCACATCTGCCTCTCGGGATCATTTGTAAAACCAAGTGAGATCAATGTCTTGGAAAACATAAAGCATTTACAGTCTAGGTAATAGTTATGATTCTTTTTTGCTTTTTATGCTGTAGCAAAAACTCGCAGATTCCAAGTCAAAGAGAGAAACTTTGGTTGCTTGGGGAAGCACCCCCTTGTGTGGTTATCAGGGCAGCAACAGAAAGGTTCCGGGGTAAAGCAACTTCAGGAAAAGCAGCAAACTGTAGCATTCTCTTGGAGATGCCAAATACCCACTCCCGTGCTACCGGCTGCGAGAAGTCCCACTACAAAGACTCTGACCGAGCTTCCTTCGGTGTCAGATTCCCAAAGCGCCTTGATCGTGAAAGCCTTTTTAAATATAATTGTGAGGAAGATGAGCAAGAATGAGTG
>PVJD01009770.1:0-59532 GCA_004026545.1 Mormoops blainvillei
GCCTCTAAATCTTGAAGCCACCATGCCAAAGGGTCCTAAGTGCAGTCACAGCAGGAAGCAGAGATCAGCTGTGTCTGGGTGAGTCAGGAAGACCCCCTGAGGAGGAGGCCCTTGAGGATGGGTAGGAATTGGCCAAGGAGACAGTAGGGGTAAGACACTGGAGGAAGAGGGGACAGAACTGAAACCGGGCTTTGTAAGAGAAGGGTACAAGGCACGTTTTGTACCAGGATGCACTCTGTACTTATTATTCCATTTTATCCTCACAAACAACCTGGCTGGAGAGTTATTATTGCTCACGTTTTAAGATAAGGACATGGTGATTCAGGAAGGTAAACGTATCTACCCCAGCTGATCAGACCCGTGCATGGCAGGGCTAGTTTATCTGATGTGTGTTGTGAAAGATTTGAGCTGATGCAATCAGAAAGAACTATATCACCCAGGAAAAATGATGAAGGTGAAGGGTGGCCTTCAGGTGCCCTCATAGTCCTTGGCACTGAAGCCTGCCCCATCCTCAGAGGCACTTTCGGGACGGATGAGGGTCCCACCAAGGCCCCTGGTACCGGCTGGACTGTGCCTCCATAAGAGACAACGAGGGCGTCAGAGGATGAGATTTATGATGGCCACGGCCTTCATGACTTAATGGTCAGGAGTTACGCCATTTCATCTCATCATACAGTTTTGTCTAGAAATAGCTGCAAACCTCCACTTCAGGGTGGCTCCCAGTCGTGAGCGGGTGACCTGTGTATCTCCTAAATCATGTTAATACACAGGGCAGCAGGCCTGTGCTTCCTTCCTTCCCTCCACAGTGTCTCTCGCCATCCGCCAGCCTCTTCCTTCTATAACGCAGAGGAACGCAGGGGAGGGGCCGGAAGGTCACTCTGGTGTGGCCCCATCTGCCTACCCAGGCGGCTAGGTAAACTGTCGAAGAGCAGCACATGGGCTTGGCCTCCTGGGCCCCTCTCTCCGAGAATTAACATAAATACATTCCCTCCCTCTCTTCCCCTCCTTCCATGTCTTCTTCCTTCTCCCCCCTCCCCACTCTCTCAGCCTCATCTAGCTGTCCGCATCTTTCAGGACCTCCTTGGTTTGGGACTGCCGTGCTGAGCAGTTCAGATGAAGACATGAGTCCTTCCTCCCAGGCGACTCAGCCCTTGAATAAGACCCTCCAGAAGACCTGTGTGTAAGGGGGTCCCCTGTGCTCTCCCCAGCCCTCCTCCCAAGTACAAGTGTGGGAACTCCTCGCCACACCTGCATCCATGTCTTGGGACTTGCTCTAGGGTTCTAGGGGTCCAGGTACCGGATGGAAACAGAGCAAACGTCCCATACAGGGCGCAGGCTGGGTGATCCAACGACAGGGTCTTGGGCACAGGCTGTGAGGCAGCCTCAGCCGCGGGCACTGGCTGGTGATGACGCTGGCAGCGTCCTCACTGGTTCTTCCCACCGTCCACTCACCATCTCTTCCTGACCCATGGAGGGGCTTTGAGTTCCCAGATCCGTCCTTAAGTCCAGGACCCCCCAGCACCGCCTTTGCTTGTTCCTCCTCCCCTCATTTCCCCTGGGGTCCCACCCTACACCCTCTTGTCCTTCCACACACACAAAAAAAGTTCCTCCATTTTCTTTCACAATATAGTTTAACGGTCTGTTGTTAAAAGCCAAATCCAAATGGTAAGCAACAGACAGCCGCCCTTCTCTAAAAGCTGGGAGGCTGGTTTTCACACCCTCCCCAGGAGGTGAGAGGCAGCCGTATCCTGCCCTGCCAGGGTTATGCCCTTCCCTCAGCCTCAAGCCCCAGAATAAGCAGAAAGAAAGGGAAAACAGGCCCATGTGCACATTAAAACAGAGGATGGCTCCCGACAGCCCCCAGAGGGCCCGCCACCTTGGAAGTATTAACACACTAGCTGCCTGTACCGACATTGGTTATCATTTTACCTTCATAAGAAGCCTTCTCAGACCTGACCTCTTTCACAGCCAACATGCGAGATTGGCACTAAGAATAATAGCTACCATTAAAAAAACACGGGCCGTGTGCTGGGTGCTTTCCATAGGTTCTCCTACGTAATCCTCACACCGACACTCACACCCTTATCCCTCCTTACAGGCAGGGCTCTGAGAGGTCAGCTTGCCCAAGGTCATGCAGCTAAAACGTACCAAGGCGGGGCTAGAGCCCAGGGGAGTCGTCGCTCTGGTAGGATAGGTAGGTGCTTCCCGCTGATTTCTGGGGTGTTCGCGAGGAGGCACAGAGGGGCTGTAGTGCTGGACTGTGCCAGCAGAGGGCGCATCGAGGCCTTGGAGCCCGGGAAGTTCGCGGACTCGCGGGAAAGGCGGTCTTGCTTTTAGCTCCTGTAGCCTGGACCATCGGAACCATGGCTCCTTTCTCGGAGGCTGCCCTGCAGCCAAACTCTGTGGGCAGGTGGGGGCCAAACTGCCAGACCGCTGCAAAAAACCAGTGGTGCTTTCTCCGGCGCCTGCGCCTTGGGTTCTGGTCCCAGCCGGTCACTGCACGGCTCTGTTTCTCAGTGCCTCCGTTTCCCCCTCGATGAAACTGCAGGGTTAGTTTGCCCAGACTCCTGAAACCCTGGAGGCAGTGGGGGGTGGAGGGAAAACGGGAGTCGTCCCTGTCACTTCAGAGAACCCAACGGAAGGGGCCTATCTACCCTCTAGAAAGCTGCCCAGAGCAACCGAGGTGCCAAGGGCTGGCCACCCTGCAGACACTGATGACCTCCGTGATCCACGACTAAGAAATGTCCCTGATGATCACTGAGAGAAGAAATTAAATGCAAGTGCACACAGCTACTTGGGTAAGAACGTCAAGCCACAGAGTTCGTGAAGTTGGAGGTTAGGGGTGGTCAGCAGAGCTGGGGGTCCCTTCCAGCTGTCCCAGCCCTACCTGTCTTTCATTCCCATCTTCTACTCTCTTCCCTAAGGAAAAATTGTCACAAGTCTCTAAAACCTGGCTGTTCTGTGCCCTCCCCACTGCCAATGCCGTCCAACCTAATGACCAGAAACAGGGCTTTGTTCTAAGAGGAACAAAACAGAGCTGGAGGGTGAGGTCCCAGGGGTCCGGCCTCCTCTGGAGGAAGAGCGGGGTGCTTGGGACGCAGCAGCGAGGGCCCTCATGGCGGTGACTTTTACCTGCCTCCCCCAGCCAAGGGGGGAACTCATGGTGCAAACTTTGCTTCAGTGCAGGGACAGATGACCCAGGCAGGGAAGAGACCAGCCACATGGACAGGGGTGGGGAGGTGGTGGGACTTCGTTGTGGCCTGGGACCCAGGAGTGGTCACCACCGTGACCTTCTGTGGCAGAGGAAAGATTCAAATCCCCTGTCACCCCAAGGGTCCCCACCAGACCCTGGGACCGCTTCCTCGAGGATGGCTGCCCAGGGCCTCGGAGCCTCCCCGGGGAGCCGCCTGGGAATCTTGCACACCGCAGGGAAGCAGCTGCGGGACTACTATGGCCTTTCACTTTGACCTTTCACTGCAGCCTGACCCCGCTGAGGCGGGGGTGAAGCACCAAGGGTGGGGGTCGCTGTCAGAGGAGAAAAGTTATTCAAGCAAGAGGAGTAAGGGGGTGCTGAGGAGAATGTTAACAGCCCTACAGGGCTTGACTCTACTCACTGAGGGGCCAGTGAGGGGCAGAGCTGGGCCTTGAGCCTCCTTTTCTGAGTCCCAAGTCAAGAAAGAGAGAAGGAGGGAAGGAGGCTGTGAAAAAAGTGTCAGAGGCCAGAGGGACACCCACTCTGGGTGACCCTGCCCCTGAAACCTGATCAGTGACAATACTCAGGGTGAGCTGGACTGCTCTGTCCAAGTATAGGTGCTCCCCCTGCCTAAATATGAACCCCCCCCTCAGGGTTAGGAGGCCTGTGACAGTAATTCAAGGAGCCTCTGCCAGCCAAGGGGCATCCCAGTGGCAAATCCCAGAGGCCCGTTGAACCCACAGCTGCTGGGGGTGAGGAGGGGTGATTAAAGGGCACAGGCGGCTCCAGACTCCTGCAGAGTCCAGTCCTTTTGCCTCCCGTTGCCTCCCCCTCCCCAGCCGGCAGCAGCCCACCCCAGGGAACTGCCCTCCCACCCGCTTCCCCCTCCAGTGCCCCTGTGCAAACCTTCCCGCACCCCCCACAACTTCAGCACCTTCTCTTGCCCTCCGGACTCCTCCTCGGCCGCCATTCTCCTCCCTGCGTTCTGGCTCTTAGGACCCTCCCAGCTTTAGCTCTCCTTGCTTTCTGCCCAGCCTTCCCTCCGGACAACCTGCTTCGTTCCTGTTCCCCGACGCCCTGACTAAGATGCTCCTTCGCATCCTTACTTGGTTCTTCCCCATCCCTCCTGACACACCTGCCCACCGCCTCACACACTTTCCTCCCCACTCCGGGCCTCCTGAGTCCTATCCTCCTTGACAGCCTTGCTCCAGCCCCTTCCGCCCTGAGCCTCCCCTGGAGGACTCTCCACTCTGCACACCCTTCCCCAGCCCTTGGCTCAATCATTCTCTTCCTGGGGAGCCTGCCAGGCCACCCCAAGGAGCCTCTGCAGGAGGTCCCATGCCCGGGGCCTCTTCTCTGATCTCCTAGGTGGGTGTTCAGTGTCCATTTGTAGGTTGACGAGAGATTCTTACATTTACAATCCTTTCTCTGGGTAGTCAGCTCCCAAGGTACATGGAGAAGGAGATTGGTTCTGAGAGGTTTCCATTTGTGCCTTTGGGAGGCACAAGCTTACGTGGGAACGTTTACTGCAGGAGAGGCAGGCACGGCCACTCCATGCGAAGCTCAGACCTCAGCCCTGGCCCGCTGGGCAATTAGCCTTCCACGCCCCCCAGCCCCCCGGCCAGTCTCAGCAGCAAGCTGAAACCTCTGTCTGGAGTTAACAGGTATTCCATCTTCCCTTCTCTGGACTGTGAACTCTTTCCGGGCAGACACCATGGCCCATTCATCCTGCCGTCCCCATGGCAGTCGGCAGGTCACCATGGGCCCACGTGTGCACACCAGCTTCACTGGTGATGTTGTTACCAGACTGTCCAAGGCTCAGAAAGCTTCGGGGACTCACCCGAGGTCATCTGGTCAGTAAGCAACTCAACTGGGGACCAATGCCTAGCTCAATAAATACGTATTAAATAAATGATCAAGACACTTTCTGTTCTTCCTAAAACGGGGCACATTTATTCTCAAAGTGACACTTCTCATCCCCTAACATCCTTTGCCCAGACTGTCCCCACTTCTGACTGCCCACTCCCTTGTCCTCCCTGCAGCCATGCCAGGTTCTCGCCGTCAAATCCTCCGGTGACTCCTGGGACCACTCCAGCCCCAAATGACCTTCCAGGTTGTAAACGCCTGCGGATGCCACGCTGTTTAGCCTACCCTGTTGTGTTGTCTTACACACCTTGTTATTGTTTTATGTGAATATGTCTCATCTCTGAAATCAGACTGCGTGAGAAACAAAGAGAGGCACCAGGGTTTATCGTTGCCAAGTTTAACACATTGCCAAGTGTTTGGGGAAGTGCTGAGACCATGGCACTGCCAACGGCTGCCTGAATGCCCATTTTGGAACAGGATGGAGTAGCACTGTACAGGTAGCCTGCCCTGGGTGCCCCTCCCCCCACCCAGGTGCATTTCTGACCACATTTCTGACCACTCTCCACCTCATTCAGCCTGCCTCCCTGCCATGCCTTGAGCGCTCTGAGGGCTTCTCTGCCGCTGTGCACTTGCACGTGCTGCTGTTCTCTTGGCCTGGGCTGCTCTCCTGAACCCCCACACACTCCCTTCCTCCCTCATTTCCATCAGGTCTCTGCTCTTTCACTGTATTGGAGTGACCATGCCTGCCCGCCCTGTGTAAGACAACACAAGCCCCACCCACACTACCTTTCTACCCACTTTCTCTGCGTCTGTTTCACCCTGGCACTGAACCCCTGACACATTCCTGTTTATGTGTGTGCTGCACTTCTGCCCTCCCTAGACGCTAAGCTCTGTGAGGGCAGGCACTCGGTCTGCTTTGCTCACTGCAGTACTTAGGGCAGTAGGGACTCAAGGGCAAAAGTGGGGGGAGACAGCTCCCAGTCCACTGGCTTTCACATTATCTTCCAATAGAAGCTGAGGCAGACGTAAGCCTGGAGCTGTGCTAGAGGAGAGGGATTCAGTAACCTGAAAATAGCTCCTTCCGCCCTCCGTGTCTGCACGCAGCTGTGGGGCCGCAAGAGTCATGGGCGTTTGACACCCCATCCCTGGTCCACCCTTCTAGGGTTCGAAGCTGGTCCACACATTCTGGAAGAGTAGAAGCTTAGGTCTGGGCGCATTGCCAAATGTGATGCAGTTCTGCTGATAACCGCCAGATGGCGCCCCCGGACCCGCCGTCCTGTTCCTCCTAATGCTAAACTGTTTCCGCTTTAAACCCTCGCACCAGTTTTTCTTACTCTTCCTCTCTGTGTAGGTCAAAGCTCGTGCAGAGACTATCAGGCAGGACCCTTTGACCAGGATGTGAGATGCTTTGAAGTTCCAAGACCTGGGACATTAACTATTTGGATGCCAAAGTGGAAGTTGTGGTGAGGGTGAAACCAACAGAGATAGATGTTATTGCTTTTTGAAAACGTAGCCCCACATTCAGCTCTCAAAACTAACCCAAGCCTGAAGACATGCATTAGTGTATGAGTGTGTGTGTGTGTGAGAGAGAGAGACAGAGACAGAGACAGAGACAGACAGACAGACCAGAGGGCCGGTACATCAGGGTTTCAAAGCTCATCTCTGTGTCCCGTTGTCTGGGAACTTGGACTGATAAAACAGGACACCGGGTGAGGGAGAACATTCGCACATGCAGAGGGAGAGGGATGTGGGGACGTGTCTGTCCTGATGTACCTCCTAGCGTGTCTAGTTCTCTGTATGCGTGGCGGGGAGACCCTGGACCGAGCACCCGTGGCAGTGCTGTGTGCACGCATGTGCCTGCCCCGACTTGGGCATTTCTGCCCAGATGACAGGGGCTCTGCCATAAGGGTGAGGACGTACACACAGCAGCATCTGTCGTGGACAGACGTGGGGTGCTGGTGTGCTGAGCCTCTCTATTCGATTTTGTGTGATGCGTGGCCCGTGCGTACGGGCCCCATGTAGGGACTCTCAGGGCCCGGGCGAGAGGCGTGCGTACGTGCACCCGCGCTGACGTGGTACCCGGCGATCTCCCTCTCCGGGGGCTCAGGCAAGGCCAGCTTGCTCTCTGCTTCCTGGGTTTTACTTCTCCATGACACAGAGTCCTTCCAGGCCGCTGCTCTCCTCGGTTTACATTGCACCTGCCTTTCTCCACGGCCAAGCATGCCTTAGGGGACATTGTTTATTTCTTCAATTAAAAGAAGAAAGGCCCTGGGAGCCCAAACCCTTGAAATTACCACATAGTAAAATGCTCCAACATTCACGAAACCATAAACCTCATGGTGGGGTCTCAGCTATCCCAACCCAGGGTCCTCCCCACCCTGAGCTAAGGGGTCTGCCCATCTGTCTCCTGAGGCTGGGGAGGTCTTTGGCCAGAGAGGCCCTGTGTATTTGTTTGCACGTGTGACCCTGTGTTAAGCTTTTGCTTCCCACAGGTATTTTCTGCCTCCGTGTGGTATCCAGGAAAGCCTAGAATGCAGAACCCCCAAATTCCAGCACCCTCCTCAGCTGTGTGACCTCGGGCAAGGCCCTCAACCTCTCTGGGCCTCAGGCTCCTCTCTGGTAAAACGAAGCTGGTGTACACTACGACCTGAGGCACCTTCCTGTTCTGACTCTGTGTGATCTGAGGCCCTTTGCTAAGTAGAATCTTCTACAGTGAGTATTGAAGGAGTCAGTGTTATCCCCATTTGACAGAGGAGGTAAAGGCAGGGTTCCTCTGGGGACGCTGCCCTCTGCACAACACGGCGCTGAAATGGACAAAGACGGAGAGGGCAGTCGAGAACACAGATGTGTGCTCACCACCTCGTGCTACCACCGTCTTCTAGAACACCCCAAACAGCCGGGAGGGAATTGATGGGAGCTCGTCTCACAGCTCTACACAGTAATTATTGGCGTTCATAATGGCGCCCCAAGGCATTACATTCCCCTGAAATGCCTTCGGAATCATCAGAGAAAGATTAAACCATGCCTCGTATAATTGCTCTTTGAAATACCTCCTATTTTATTCTCTTGCTTGGAAAATTGATAACCTATGGATTTTCAATTAACTTTAAGTTACGAAGAATATTCAGTTTACCCAAGTATCCCATCCATTTTCTGTTCCCTTTTAGGAGTTTATTATCCATCTCAGGCTGACTCCCCGAGGATGACAGAGTTTGGAGGTGGAACACTCATAGATCTGTCATTGGAGGACCAGGCGCCCGCCCTCCCTGAGGCTGTTGCTAAGCCAGCCGCCTCACCACCCCAGCCTCTGAGTCCCCACCTATGAGAAATGGGTGGGTGCCAGCCTCACTCCCTCCAGGTCGCTGCCAGAAGCAAGTCAGTTATGGGCGTGTTTGCAAATGTCATGTCTTGTGCAGATGAGACCTGCTTGGGAAACACTTGAGAACTGCTTGGTGAGGCCCCGGGCGCAGCCAGCGAAACTGCTAGCTTGGGCAAGGAGCATAAGACAGGCGTCCTGGACCCACGGTTTTCCCAGTAGCAACCTGTGCAGCCTTGGACAAGTCCCTAGACCTCTCTGGGCCTGAGCTTTGCCATCTGCAAATGGGAACAGGCAGAGGCTTGGAGACCAGAGACTACAAATTGCCAGTTAAAGAACCAGACTGTGCCGCAGGCATCTTTTAATTGAGCAGCGGTGTTTAAATTCACTGGCAACGTTTAAAAATTGAGACATCGCCTATGAAAATCTAGAATCATGGCTCTTTTAAAAATCTAGAAAGATCCGGTCAAACTAGGCCCATGTTCTTACAAGACAAAATTGGCCGGTGCCAAGTAGCTGTTGGTGCGCCTCTCTTTCATCGCCTTCCTGTGTCTCCCTCTTGGCCCTGTGTGGGGTCGTGACCCCTAACTGAGTGATCTCTAAGGCTTCGGGCTCCCTCAGGGACGCTGGCCTTTGTCCTCAAGGAGAGGCAGTGACCTAGGACCTGCCCAGGGCCACCCTTTCTACCTGGACCCCGGCCAGGGAAAGGCACATTCCTTTCGCAGCTTCCAAGCTGATGCAGAGCAAAGCACTACGGAGGAGACACCACCCCCCCGCCCGACCCCAGCCTTGCAGCCAGAGCCAGTAACTCACAGCTGTGGTTACCCGCGCGCTGATTTCTGTTTTAAAAAATACTGCTGGATAAACAGTGAGGGAAACCCAAGCTGTTCCCACACCACATAAATCCCCAGTTTGCTGTCCTATCTGGTTAGCTGGTTTCCCCCCAAATAATGGCACTGATGCCTTGCAAGCAAGGGCGGCAAACACGCACCCCCCGGGAAGTGGGCAGCCGGGAGCCTCCCAGGCCCGCTCCCTGGCCTCCTCACTTTCAGCACTTCCTGCCCAGGGGCACTCACCTTTGTCCTCGCTCTCTCCACCTGGACCCCCTTTCTCCCTTCTTCCTCCTCCCTTCTGCTTTGTGTCACTCAAAAGGCCTCCAGGGAGACCTTTCTGGGGCTCCTCCTGCAAACCTACCCAACCACCACACCTCCTCCTGGAATGCCTCCTTTGGAGTTGTCTTCCAGAGCCTTCTGTCGAAGTGCAAATATTCTGGCTCAGAAGGTAAGACCTGAGCCTTCTCCATCTTGAAGGTGACTTTTGCCTTCGATGAGGGTTTCCAGATTTGGGGGAGGCGGGTGAGAGAGGGAAGAGGAAGGACACCCAGTCAGATTTAAATTTCAGGTAAACAACAAATAACTTTTTCGTGTAAATGTGTCCCAAATATTGCATGGAACATATTTAACCCGGACTTCCTGTACTTTACCTGGCTGCCCTAACTCCATCCGGCGCAGAAGCCCTGGAAAGGGAGCGCTTAGTGAGTACCTTCTGGGTGTTTGTGCACAGTCTGGCCCGCAACCCAGGCATGTGCCCTGACTGGGATTCGAACCAGCAAGCCTCTGCTTCTCAGTTGAGGAAACCAAGGCCACGTGACTTCCAAAAGCCAAGGCTCCAACACAGGCCCCTCTGTGTTTTGTACTTTTAACGCATCTGCCCACAATCTTGATAGCAGGCAAGTGATGGCTAGCACCAAAGTTTAAAATGTATGTGCTTGAAAGAAGGCATTTTCCACCCTGGCTGGTGTGGCTCAGTGATTTGAGCGCCGGACTGCAAAGCAAAGGATTGCTGGTTCGAATCCCAGTCAGGGCACATGCCTGGGTTGCGGGCCAGGTCCCCAGTAGGGGGCGCATGAGAGGCAAACACACACTGATGTTTCTCTCCCTCTTTCCCTCTCTCCCCATCTCTCTAAAAAAAATAAATAAATAAAATCTTATAAAAAAAAAAAAAGAAGGTGGCATTTATCTGAGGAAGCTGCCTCTATTAACTCAGCGTTTTCTGGGATTTAGTGAAAGACCCCATCATTGGTTCCCTAGGGTAGACTCTCTGGCCCCACCTTGCGTGCCTCATAGGGACAGCTGTGACAATCATGAGGACCGTATTCTGTGGTTTACTCAACTCTGTCCAGTTCGTCTTATTATTTGAGCCTCATGAAGCCCTTTAGGGCAGTAGTGACCCTGCTTCTTCAGAGCCTTCTGAGAAGCAAAGGCCATACACATTCTAAGTGAATGCCAGGCCCAGTGGTAAATACACTCGTCCCGTGAGATTTCCACCATATTCAATGCTTGTCCGTCTCCTGCCCCATCCCCCGAGGTCTTGCTCAGTAAGAGATGTCTCGTCTGGTTCACATGTTCAACCTTCTGAGTGAATGCTCACAGTTTCATCTTGTCCCTCTTAGGTGGCACATAAATATTTCACAGGGCCTTCTGGAGTTGTCCTTAAGATGAAAATCTCAGGTATTTTCACCGCCATCATCCAGCTAGAGTCACTAAAAACCGTACACGAGGCTATGGCAAGAGTTTTCCTGGGATCCACCTCATTCGCTTCTCTCAGCAACTTAACGGGGAACGAAGAAAAAGTTTACCCCCATTTTATAGGTGAGAAAGCTGAGGCTCAGGTGATAAAGTGAGTTGCTGAAAGCCATTAAGCTTATCGATGGTAGAGTTGGGGTTTGAACTCATGCTCTCCTGGTTCCTGAGACCATGATCTTGACCTTCTGTTGTATTTGCCATAGGAGAAGGTACTTGGGGGCTAAGATGAGCCATCTTCATCCTCCACTGAGACGCGACATGCCTCGTGGGCCAGCAGATTGAGGAAAGAGAAGGCACTGGAACTCCCCACGTGCGTCATCGTTTCAGTCAGCCAACCCTTCTCACAGACACCAGCTCATTTATCCTCGGAATAGCCACCGGCGGCTGGTACTGTCATCTCCGTTTTGCCCGTGAGAAAGCCGAGGTCAGAAAATGGGTGCGATTTGCCTGAGACCACACAGCTGAGGAAAGGCAAGGCCCTGTCTTCAACCTGAGTCTTCTACCCGCAGCCCCAGGTTCTCCCTCGGACACCCGACAGCTCCAGGCACTGCGGGGTGGGGTCTGTGGCGCCAGGGACACTCCTGCTTGCCGTGCGCAGTGGGGGAAATTCCAAGTCCTTCGGGATGGTTCGGGCGTGGCCAAGTCAACTGCCCGCTTCAGGGTCCTTCCTCCTAACACACGCTCTTCCTCTTCTTCCCCCGGCCACCCCCGACAACCACCAGAAACAGCGTCCCCTCCCTTCCTGAAAACCCCACTCCCCTTGGCCTCCTGGCCTCAGGCCTTTTTTCCACAAAGAGCCACTTCTATCCATCTCTGTCTCTCAGGCCTGCGGGGCCTTGACAGGGAAATGCTGACTTTGAGGAGGTTAAAGGTGCTGGTGCCCAGCCTTCATCTAACAAACGGGGCTGCCAAGAGGGGAGGAACTGTTGTTGTTTTTCCTGGCCTCCGAAGAGGGGCCTGTCAGGAAGATGTAGAGGCCAGCGGGCCCCCGGCCGCGCCCCGCAGGGTGGCTGACAGACGCTAGCAGCTGCTCGGGGGCGCCGGGGTGCCAGGGCCCTGCACAGAGCACCCCTGCCGGAGCCCCTCCCCACTGCCCCTCCTGACCTCTCCACCCACCCCACCATGACCCAGGGCCTACCCCTTCCAGGGGCAAAGGGCCAGGCTCCCGGGCCTCACTGGCCAGATGAGGAGGCCAGTGCAGGAATCTGGTTACAGCCCGCCGGGCCAGGCCTCAGGAAGGTTTTCCTAGGGAAGGCTTTCCTAGGATCTTCCTCCCAGCCTCGTATGGATTCTTTCTAGAGCCCCACAGCCTGGAGCCCCTCGAGGGACCTTACAAGGCTGTTTCTGTAGAATTTCCTCAGCGGGCCCCAGTCCCACAGGCTCCCCTCAGATCATCAAGTAAAGGAGAACGAGACAGGCTAGGAAGGGAGCCCCCCGTTTATCTATTACCTCCTGGGCAATTCACATAAATGATTGATTTAAACATTTTCAAGTGTCTGTGGGGTGGGCATTCTGATGCAGGGGGGCCAGGCTGCCTGGGTTTGAATCCCGGGTCCTCCACTTCCCAGCGGGGTGCCCTTCTGCAGGTTACACAGCCTCTCTGTGCTGCAGAGTCCTCTTCTGAAAAACGGAAACGATGCGAAAAGCACGTGGCTCGGGGGCTTCTGTGGGGGCTCACTGGGGGAATATTGTGAAGTGTTGAGACCAGCGAATGAACGGCAGCTATCATCACGGGATAGATGGACTATCATTCCAGGTGAGGAAACGGAAGCTCAGAGAGGTAAAGCAGCTTGTCCCAGGACCTCCAGCAAGAGAGTGGCAGACCCAGCATTTCAAGTTGCACCTTTTTAAGTCCAAAGTCCATGCACCCGAGGGCAGCGCCCGGGGCTGCCATTTCCTAGCTGTGTGATTTTGAGCAGCCCGTGTTGCCTACCTGAGATTCCTCGTTTGTAAAGCCTCACCTCGCTTTCCTTGTTTGTAAAATGTAGAACATTATTCTTACTTTGCCCATAATAGGAGGCTGGAGAGGAGCAGAGGAGGAATGTGAACGCAATAGCTCAGCCCAGAACCAAGTGGAGAAATGAGTCTGGTTGGTGGCTATGACCCGGTCTGCTCTGCTGGCCGACGGTGCCCTGGCTGCCCATGGCAGGGGATGAAATGCCTATTTCATGAAAAGTGTGTGTGTAACCTCCAGGCTACAGAGCTAAGACCCCTCCTCCTTTGGAACCAGCCAGCAGAGACGTGGCTATATTACCATCCACGCCCACTGCAGCCCTGACCCCCCCGATGCTCTGGGCCGTGGAAACATTCAGTGGGGGAGCAGCTCTGGTCCTGTCCTGGTCGAGTCTTGGAGTGCCATCCTCCAAAAAGTGGCATTAACCCCGCACAGAGGCCAGCAGGCCACGGGGATGAAGTAGACTGCTTGACCGGTTGAAATAGCAATTGGCCCTCCTGTGATTGGCACCAGCCAGGATGACCATGTGACGGTTTGCCAAAGAGAACTCCCTTGGGAATGAAACTACCCCTGATTCCCATTTCCACGCCCCAGACTTCATGGAAGACTTGGCGTCTGGGGACGAAGAGGGGGAAGCAGGTGGGTGAAGGTCAGGGGCCAGGGAGCAGGTGGGGGAGGCCTGGGGACTCTTCAAGGAACTTATCTAAGAGCCTTTCCTTTGCCGTGGAGAAAAATGCCTTGAAACTCCTCTAGAGAAGAGTGTGGCTAATTGGCATTAAGTTGGGGGTTAAAGAACGGAAGGAAGAATCTGGTTGGTTTGTTTTGTTTTGTTTTTTTTTAAGTTACTGAGAAAGTAAGAATGTCACTTTGGGCAGAGAGAAATAATTTTTTTCTGGAGTACGTCTTTCTGTATACCACAGACCCTAGTGGGCCGCTGAGACTTGCAAAAAAAGATTTCTTTTAATCCACCTTCCTTTTCGCAAGCAGCAGTAGAAGGGCCTTTAAATCAAATGCAATCAGCAAACTTGTCGCTTGCACTTATTCTCTGCTTCACTCCCTGGAATTTGGCACTTGATGGATTCTGGATCTGACTTAAGGCTTTTTCCAAATCCAAGACTTGGGGAATTTTGTTAACAGTGCAATAAAATAACTTCATAGTGTTATGGGAGGCACATTAAAGAAGTTGTGTGTGTGAGCTGCTCTCTCTCCTTAAAAAAAAAATACAGACAATGTTTCTTTAAAAGTCTCCATCTGCAAATCCCATTAGATGTGCATATAAGGTTTCTGATGATTAATAGTTGCCTGCTCGGGTTTTGGTTGGAGGGGATCGTGTGGGTGCGGGTTAACCCCTCCCTCTCCTCTCTCACATTTCACTTCAGAAATTTGTCACTCTCTCCCCACCGCAGCATTTAAAAGTGTGTCTCAGCAGCCCCGGTGCAGCCCTCTGCAGGCATTTGCTGCGGGCTTCGAGACAAGCGCTCCATCAGCTGGTGTGTCTGGGTTGGGACAGTGAAAATGTTCAGTGTCATCGGCGACATATACACATACAGGGGACCCCAATAGGCAGGCTGGTGTGTCGGGGAACAGGAAGCCAGAAGTGAAGTCGGACATAAGTGTGTGTGCACACAGACGCGTAGCTGGCCACACGTGTGTGGACTTTAAAAAGAGATTTTAGTTTTGGTTTTTGTTTTGGTTCCTGGGGTGTACTTTCTGTTGAACATTTTTCCCTCTTTTTTTTTTTTTTTTTTTGCATTTTTAAAAATTTGAATATAAAAAGTATACGAATCAAACCTTTGAAAGACAGAGTTGTACAGCAGGCGGCAGATGGATCCCGTGGCCAGCAGCTGCATGAGGAGCCCCCACCCCCCAGCCCCTGTCTGGGGCTGCCTTCGAAACCCCCACTCGGAAGGCAGTGGGGCCTCGGGGCTGCCCCACTACCCGCCAACCCCGTTCTCCTTCCACCAGAAACCAGACTTCCCGGCGGCAGCGACAGTGGCAGCGACAGCGGCATACCCCGACTTCTCGGCCTCCTGCCTGGCGGCCACCCCGCACAGCCTGCCCCAGGGGGAGCGGGTCTTCACTGAGCAGCACCCCGCCTTCCCACAGCCCCCCGACTGGCACTTCCCTGTCTCGGAGGCCCGGCGCAGGCTCAACCCGGGCCCAACTGGGGGCTCCAGGGAGATGGGGGCCAGCAGCCCAGGCCGGGTGGACACCACGGGAGGCCCAGGCGAGGACTACGAGGTCCCTGGGAGCACTACCAACGAGACGGAGAAGAAGTCGACCAGACGGAAAAAGGAGAGTTCAGGTAGGTAGGTGGCTGAAGAGCAGCTGACCGTTCTTTTACTGTATGTGACCTTAGGGAAGTTTCTTGTCTTCTCTGAGCCTAACTGCCCTGAATTGCAAACAATACTATCTGACCTATTCAAAGGCAGCAGTTACCTTTGGGGTTTCTTTTACTTGGAGTTCTAGGATTCTCTGGTGACGGCGGTGCTGTGTGTGTCCCCAGCACCCCTGAGCCGCAGGAAGGATGTGCCAGCAAGAGAATGAAACAGGGTGCACAATTTGGAGGACGTGTGGGAAGGAGCCCAGTGTAGGCCGGCAAGGGCTGGAGGGGCGCTTTCCTGATCCCGGGCTGCCTCTGGGTCACACTTCTCCCTGCCGAGCCCTGGCTCCGAATGGCCCCAGGACCGCAGGGTCTGCTCAACATGGGAATCAGCTGAGATGAAAGTTCGGAGACTAGAACCAAGGCTAGAAGCCTGGGTGGTCAAGCAGAGCCAGACCCTATTTCTCCAGAAGCCTCGAGGCAGAGAGGCAGGACTAGGGCCGGGATGGGAGAGGCAAGGGGTCAGGGGAAGATGGGGCGCTGAGATGTGGAGCAGACGGCCCGCCAGGTATCACCCTGCCTGGCTGGGCTGCACCTAGGCCGGAGGGGGCAGCTCAGCACGCTAAGGTCTGGGTAACCCCCAGAGAAGGCCCTCCTGAAGGATCACTGGCCTTGGGGAGATTTGGGGAGTCAGGCAGCCAAGGGCAAGCACTGGACCTCAGAATGCAGGAGAAGCTCAGCTCGGTGCTGGAGTCCCCAAGGCCAGAGGATGGAGCTGGCCCTCTTGCCAAGATCCCAGCTAAGTCCTCCCTCCCGCCCCGCCGCCACCGTGGTAGGGACCCGTTGTTCCCTCGTCCCCCGTGGGGCCCTCCCCAGCCTCTCTCACTGCCTGCTCCCCTATTGTCTGGTTCCCTGGCCCCACCTCGCCCAGAACAAGGCAGTGCCCATGCCCCCCGCCCTCACTGGCCACTCCGTTCTCCCGACAGCCACCCATGGGGCAACATCTGTCTGTCTGAGCTATAGAGGACCTTCTCACGGGGCTAACCAGGGGCAGGCAGAAAATGAGAGTGCCAACCAACCGGGGACAAAATTCTGTGCTTTGCTTTACAAAGCACTTCCAATGCAGCACAGGCTCCTTGAGCACCTTCCTTTTGCCCAGCCCTGGCCAAGGCCATGAGAGTGCAGGGAAGAATAAGTCCCCGCTCCACGCCCTGCGAAGAGCTCAAGCTGAGAGGGAGGAGAGGCCTGCAGGTGCCTGTCTGACAGCAGATGTGCTGTCAGGGAGGTTCAAGGTGCATTAGACACTATACGTTAGCTCTTTTGCGTTTCATCAGTCTGTGCTGTAAGCCCAGCGGGTCTTATCAGCAGGTTCTATGTGTGTGGAAAAGGAGAGACGTTGTTTGAGGGGATCAGTGCTAGAACGGAGTCTAAACAGAGTGATCCACTCATCACATTCGCCCAAAGCTTTTCTCATTTTAGTGGGGAAAGTCCAGGGTCCCCGGAAACCGCTCAGCCCCTTGGCAAACGGGGACGGTTGGTCACCCTTGAAATAAGCTCAAACCCTGAACCTCAGACCCCAAATCCCACACCCTTCAGCAGCGTTCAACCACGATCTTCATCTTGAAACAGGAGGATTTTGAAACATGCTTGAAAAAGTCCCTCAGTGCGCTCACAAGGGATGACAATGACCACAGCCCTCCCGGCTGCTCAACAGAAGGGCCCTTTAAATTTCCAACTGGTTAAATCCTGAACTATTCCTAGCCCCGGCTGGAGATCTGCCGAGAGCGGGGCACTCTGTGCTCCCCCTCTCCAAGGAGCTCTCAGCGACTTGGCTCCGGGCCTGGTTGAAGAGCTCTCCCCTCCACGGCGCCGGCCACCATCTCTGCCCGCACCTCCCTCGGCTGTACGCAGCCACTTTCCAGGGAACTGGGAGCCAAGGCACTGGGAAGGCACGGGCTTAGGAAAAATCATTCCGTGTTTCAGCAAGACTCAATTGGACGTCTTTCCTTTTGGCCCGGGGCCCATGGCTCTGCAGTAGGGAGTAAGCTCCCGTGCCAAGCGGCTGACCACCCCAAGAGGACACGGACACCTCAGCTGAATTTCCCGCACTCTTCACAGGGTCAGCCTCGGGTCAGGGGAGGTTCCCGTCCTCGGGGAGGGTGGGGGGACCCTGGGCTCTCCCTCAAGGTCCCCCCTCAGGAACAGCAGCAATGGCAGAGGTCACAAGAGGCGCAGCACAGCAAGTTGACTTTCATTCATTCTCTGGGACTCCAGACCTGCTCTCCATTCAGCATGGAAATTTTTATTACCCGGCTAGTTACTCTGAGTCTTCCTTTGTGATTTAACTGGAGGGGAAGGCGGTGGGCAAGGCTCACCACCCACTCCGGGGATCTGCTCACAAGTGACAAACCCTCCAGGGATCCCCTCCCCCACCTCACCCATCCTGAGTCACTGGTTAGATACTTTCTCCTTGAAAAATGTTGATATTTTATTCGGCATGGATTCTTGGCGTTAATTTTTATTTTTAACAAATGGCATTAAAATCTATTTTCTCTTGATTCACTGAGGTGTTGGGTACCCCTTGCTTTTTGCACTCAACATGACCTCCTGACACACCTGCCCCGGCCCCCGCTGAGCCCTCCCCGGAAGGTTGACCAGCAGGGGCCAGAAATGTGTTTTTTGCAGTGCTCCACAGTCCAGCGGACAGGTCGCAGCGTCCACAGCCTGCGACTTTGGACAGCCTGACTTTGGGGAAACTCTTAACTTCTGGGAGCCCCAGTTTCCCCAACTATACAAGGAAACTACAACAAGAGCACCTTCCATGTAGCGTGGCTGTGAAGGTTAAATACGGCGATCCACCAGCTTAGCCCTGTACCTGGTCCACAAAGTCAATGAATAGCCTCTATGAAGAATATTAGGCCCATATTTCCAGAACCAGCCTCTGTCAGATCTCTCTTTTATTATGTATGGAGTTAATGGAACTGAATACTTCAAATGCACTGTCTCAGAAATTCCTGAGTCTGGGGTATAAGCAGTGGGAACCTCTTAGAATCGTTGTTTGATCCTAAGAATCCAGTTGTCATCAATTAGGAGCTCAGACCTCAGAGATCTGCTGGGGAGGATGCGGGGTCTGGCGGGCGGGATGGGGGCGTAGAGCGGGCTGTGCCTGGTGAATGCATCCCGTACTGGCTGGATGAGAAGCCTCAGGTAACAGAAAGTTACTGAAAGCCTCTTTCAAGAGGAACGTTCTCTGTTCTCCCCTCTCCTTCTTTTGCCATCGCCAACTGCTCCTTCTGGAAGTGGGGCTGATTTGCTCAAGTAAATGATCAGGAAAGTGGGGGTCTCTGGCCCCCCCCGCCCTGTGACTTTCTTTCTGTTGGTTCACAGCACAAAACTGATTTAAGAGGCCAGTGTGATGTTATCTCACCCCAGCCACTCCCAGGGTGTTAAAGACCCCTGCTGGCAGGGACAGCTGCGAGGCCACTGCTGTTTGCCCCCAATCTGTCATTGCTACCGTGGTTGTCTTTAATTTATTGGGATGAGGGATTTCTCGGTGATTTCCTGACGGGGTTCAAGGGAAGGTCGCGCGTGATCGGGTGAATCTGATCGCCCACCGGGGAGGGACCCCGTGCTTGGGCTCAGCACTGCCGGCTGAGCTCTCACGTTACTCACCAGGCCTTCATCACACTGGCTTTGTCCCCTCCTGCCTCAGCTCCAACACGTGTGCCTCCCCAGGGCTCAGCCCTCCCCATTACTCCCCTGTAAGGCCTGATCGCTGCCGGCCCCTGCCCGATCACATGAACCCTCATTTTGCCTGAGGTTAAAACCCTCCACGTAGTGGCCTCTTTTGCCCTTTCCCCCACCTTTTCCCCTTCTACCCGCCACCCCTCTCACCTCCACCTCCACTCGCCTGGCCACAGGCCACACCGGTTTATTTGCCTCACAGACACATTCTGCTCTTTCTCCCCCGACCCAATTTGCTGAACACTTTCCTCCTCCCCCACTCTTTTGCGATTGCTGTCCTACTTATTTTCGCATCCAGCTTGAAAACCATCCCCTTCGAGAATATTTTTTTTCTTTTTAAAATATTTTATTTATTTATTTTTAGACAGAGGGGAAGGGGAGGAGAAAGAGAGGGAGAGAAACATCAGTGTGTGGCTGCCTTTCACGCACCCGCCACTGGGGATCCGACCTGCAACCCAGGCGTGAGCCCTGACCAGGAATCGAACCAGCAACCCCCTGGTTTGCAGGCCAACACTCAATCCACTGAGCTACACCAGCTGGGGCTAATTCTTTCTTTCTTTTCTTTTCTTTTTTTTTTTAATTGATGGCTCCAGTTCTACATAACATCGTCTCAGTGAAAGCTATGGTTAAGAAGTTTCAAATTGTGGTACCTACTAGAACATGTACTGATTTTCTGAATACCAAAGGAGCTCTCCTGAGATTCTTATCATGGGACATTTTGTATTTGACATCACTCTCTCTCCATTTTTTTTTTTTTGTGGTCAAAAACACAAAACATAAAATTTACCAACATAAACATTTTTAAGTGTAGGTACAGTAGTGTTAGTTATATGCACATTGTTGGGCAAAAGGTCTCTATAACTTTTTCATCTTGTAAAACTGAAACTATGCCCATTGAATGACAACTTCCCTTTCCCTTGCCCCAGTCCTGGCAACCAGCATTCAATTTTCTGTTTCTAAGAGTTTGACTACTTTAGATACCTCGTATAAGTGGAATCATGCAGAGTATGTCTTTCTGTGACTGGCTTATTTCACTTAGTGCAGTGTCCTTGCGGTTCATTTATGTCGTGGCATTATAACAAGACTCTTCCTTTTTAAGGCTGGGTAATATTTCATCGTATGCATACACCACATTTTCTTTCTCTGTCTAGTCCTCTGTTGGTGGACAGACACTTGAGTCACTTCTACCCCTTGGCTATTATGAATAATTCTGCAATGAACGCGGTGTACAAATATGCCTTCCAGATCCTATTTTTTGGATATTTACCCAGAAGCGGGATTGCTGGATCATATGATTCTATTTTTAATTTTTTGAGGAAACGCCATGCCCTTTTCCACAGCCACTGTACCATTCGACAATTCCACCAATGATAAACAAGAATTTCCATTTCTCCACACCCTCACCAATGCTTCTTATTTTCTGGGCTGGTTGGTTCGTTTTTTATCGGTGGCCCTCCCAGTGGGTGGGAGGGGCTCCCTCATGGTTTTGATTTGCATTTCCCTGATGATGGGTGGGCATCTTTTCATATGCTTGTTGGCCATTTGCACATCTTCTTCAGAGGACTGTTTTGGGTTTTTTAAAGACTTTATTTATTTATTTATTTTATTTATTTATAGAGAGAGTGGGAGGGAGAGAGGGAGGGAGAGAAGGAGAGACACATCCATGTGTGGTTGCCTCTTGCACGCCCCCGCTCCTGGGGACCTGGCCCGCAAAACCCAGGCGTGTGCCCTGAACTGGGAATGGAACCCGTGACCCTTTGGTTCACAGGCCAGCGCTCAATTCACTGAGCCACACCAACCAGGGCTGGAGAAATGTTTATTCAAGTCCTTGGCCCATTTTTCATTGGATTGTTTGACTTTTGTTGTTGACTTGTAGGAGTTATTCGATATATTCTGGATATTAACCCCTTATCAGATAGATGGATTGCAAGTATTTTCTCCCATTCTGTAGGCTCCCTTTTCATTCTGTTGATTGTTCCGTTTGCTACGTAGAAGTTTCTAAGTTTGATATGGCCCCAGCTGTCAATTTTTGCTTTTGTTGCATATGTTTTAGGTGTTATGTCTAAGGAACTATTGCCAAATCCAATGTCATGAAGCTTTCCTCCCATGCTTTCTTCTAGGAGTTTTATAGTTTTAGGTCTATGTTTAAGCCTTTAATCCATTTTGAGTTAATTTTTTAATACAGTAGAAGATAAGAGTCTAACTTCATTCTGTTGCCTGTGGATATCTGCTTTTCCCAACACCATTTGTTGAACAATGTCCTTTCCCCATCATGTAGCCTTGGCACCTCTGTTGAAGATCATTTGACCATACATGTGAGGGTTTACTTCTGGGCATCTCTTCTGTTTCATTGGTCTATATGTCTGCCTTTATCCCAGTACTATACTGTTTTGATAACTGTAGCTTTGTAATATGTTTTTAGATCAGGAATTTTGAGGCCTCCATCTTATCTTTCTCAAGTTTGTTTTGTCCATTCAAGGTTCTTTGAGATTCCATATGGATTTTAGGATGATTTTTTTTTTCTATTTTTGAAAAAAAAATTGCCATTGGGATTTTGATAGGAATTGCATTGAATCTGTAGATCATTTTGGGCTATATGGACCTTTTAACAATATTAAGTCTTCCAATCTATAAACATAGGATATCTTTCCATTCATTTATCTTCTTTCATATCTTTCAGCAATGATTTATAGTTTTAAATGTACAAGTCTTTTGCCTCCTTAGTTAAGTTTATTCCTAAGTATTTTATTCTGTCTGATGTTATTATACATGTAAATTATTTTCTTAATTTTCTTTTCAGATTGTTCATTGCTAGTGTATAAAAAAGCAAATGATTTTTTTGAGTATTGATTTTGTATCCACAACTTTGTTGAATTGGTTTGTTAGTTCTAAGAGGTTTTTTGTGGACTCTGTAAGGTTTTTCACATACAAGATTATGTCATCTGCAAACAGATTATTTTACTTCTTCTTATTTCTTTTTCTTGCCTGATTGCTCTGGCTAGCACTTCCAATATTATGTTGAATAGATGTGGTGACATTGAGCATCCTTGTCTTGTTCCTGATCTTAGAGAAAAAGCTTTCAGTTTTTCATCATTGAGTATGATAGCTATAGGATTTTCATATAAGGCCTTTGTTATGTTGAGGTAATTTCCTTCTATTTATAGTTTGTTGAGTGTCCAAAATGCTTTCTTGACCTCCCTTCCCACATACACAGAGCAAGCCTTGTTTATACCTCCATTTTAGCATCAAACCACAGTTGGCCTTGCATCCAGAGTTTTAGGAGCATATGGCTGACTTTCTCCCTAAAACCGAAGTGTCTGCAGGGTCAGAATGATATCTGATTCACCTGTACAGTCTCCCTAGAATCCACTGAAACATCTGCACAGAGGAGCTCCATTCAATGTCTGGTCCACAGTCTCTACTGCAGCCTAGCATTCATTCTTTCATTTTCTTACTTTCTCTCTGAACTCGGCTCCACCACCTGGCATGAGGGTTTCTTCCCTGTGTGATACGTTCTGTAAAATGCATCAGAACTTTTACAGTCTCGCTCATGAAAAAGTGTGCAGAGAGCCAGACTTCAGTCATAAAACTAGCCTAGGGTCAGGGCAAGTGCTGGGGTCAGAAAGACGCATGAACAGCCACATGCAGGCTGAGCTGACTCTGCAGGAATGCCCCACGGGATACTGGGGTCCCAAGTACCAGGGCCACCACGGGAAACACATGGAGCTGCTGTGGCTGAGCGATAAAGTGAACTCACCACGGCAGAGCAATTAGGGGGGCTGCCACAGCTGGGCAGCTAGAGGGCCCAGATGTCACACGGGCATGAGGCTCTGCTATCCAGTCTATAGGAAAGGGCACCTTTTTCTAATTTGCGGAGAGGTCCCCTGTGGGCAAGTCTCAGCCTTGCCAAGCACCCCTCATGGCTTTGCTCCCTCTCCTCAGTGGTGAGCACTGACTGTGGGGGATTAGGGGCTGTCTTAGTCTGTTCAGGCTGTCATAACAAAATACCATAGACTGGGTGGCTTAAATGACAGACAGACATGTTCTCACGGTTTTGGAAGCTAGCAGTTAAAGATTAAGATGTCGGCAGCATTGATTTCTCCTGAGGCTTCTCGCCTTGGCTTGCAAATGGCCATCTTCTTGCCATATTCTCACGTGGTCTTTTCCTCTGTGTGTGGACATCCCTGGTGTCTTCCCATAAAGACACCAGTGAGGCTGGATTAGAGCTCACTCTAACAGGCCCATTTTAACTTAATCATTTCTTTAAAGGCCCTATCTCCAAATACAGTCACATTCTAAGGGGTGGGAGGACACAATTCAGCCCATAAACAGGAGGTATAGGGACAAGGACAGGGTTCTATGCAGTAGCACAAATGTTCCTGTTAAAACCGCTTTAGTGACCCTGGCTGGTGTGGCTCAGTGGATTGAGTGCTGGCCTGAGAACCAAAGTGTTACCGGTTCAATTCCCAGTCAGGGCACATGCCTGGGTTGTGGGCCAGGTTCCCAATGCAGGGCATGTGAGAGGCAACCACACATTGATGTTTCTCTCCCTTTTTCTCTCCATCCCTTCCCTTCTCTAAAAATAAGCGACTAAAATCCTAAAAAATAAAAAATCCTTTAGTGAAAGCAGCATCTTGAGATGAGCACAACCTCACAGCCCCCTTAGTCCAGTGTCCTGTTGCCACTAGAGCTTTTCCACTCAGATGGAACAGGTCCCTGTGTCCTTATCTTGCACCCACAGAGAGAGATTTTAAAAAGCAGAGACAGTTTTAGGAATGAGTTTTAAGTGGACTGTTTGACAGAGGAAGGAGGAGAAGAGGCGACAACAAAATAAGTGGATTTTAGTGAGTGTCACCTGGGTCACTAGAGCGATGCTGAGTGACCTCGAATCTACCTCCACCCCTTTGCTGGGCCGCAGCACTAACAGGGCAGATGTGGTTCAAGCTCCGGACCCACAGCGTCCTGGCTGTGTGAGCCCCGACAAGTCCTGGCCCTGAGCCCCAGTGTCCTCCTCTGAAGAATGAGGATCATGGCACCTCACGGGGTTGCCATGGCACTTGATGAGACCATAGATTATAAAGACCGCAGCTAGTACTTTGCAGGCCCTCATCCTATTTTTCCCAAACCTACAAAGGAGCACCCTTCTCTTTTCAAAGTCTTCCCAGATCCAGCTGCATCCCAGGTTGCCCACATTCAAAACCCGGCTGGGCAGTGACCCAAGCCCAGACGGAGCCTTTGCAGCCTGCCCCCAGCCAGGCCGACCGGCGTCTGTAAGCGCACTGGCCCAGCGTCACCGCAGGGCTGGACGGGGTGCGGGGTCAGGGGTGCACAGCGGCTGCAGCCCCTCTCACCCCAGCTCCAACCTTAGAACCCCCAGTGAGGGAGAAGCCTACGGTTCCAGAGTGGCCAGCTCGGGAGCAGAGACAGGAACTCCCCCTTCCTTCTGGGAGTCCCGTGCCTCCCGGTTAGAGTTCCTGCTTCTCCTCTTCTGACAGACCCAAAGCAGGGCCCCAGGCCTTGGCCAAGGTCTGAACTCACACACAGCAACACAAACCCTGTGCCTGGGCCCGCACAGGCTCCCCCCAGGTACGCTCTGGAAGTTCTGGAGAAGGTCACTTTCCACTGTAGCAGCAGGATTCTGACCAGCTTCTAAGATGTAAGGGTCCAAAGAGCCCAGGGGCCGTGAGAAACTCAGTTGAGGGACCACCTCAGCCTTGCCTACCGTCCTGCCAGGCCGTGGGCTCAGGAACCCCACCCCGCTCACTTATTTCTGTGGTTCGAATAAATCAGAACACCTGGACCCGGGGAGGTGGGGATGATCCCGGAGATAGAGCAACCCCTTCTTTCCGGGGGGCAGGACCCCTACAGACCCCCAGAGCTAGCCCCTTTCCCCAGGGCCCGCTCTGCTCACCGAATCAGGCTTCCCTGGCCTCTGGCCAGCATTCCTCCCCCGACCCCCACCCTGGCCTTTTATATTTCATGTTTTCCCTGTTTTCCTTAAACACGGTGGTGCAGGAATAGTGTGAGCAGTGGGGCCTGGGTCCTGAAGCCCACACTTCCTTTGGTGACAGCTAAGGACGACATCTGGAACTTATAAACACCAACAAAGCCCAGTGCTGCCCCATGCCTCCCTCCAGCCCATCCTGGAGGCCTGCTGCTGCTCCCACCTCTTGTTTCCACTGCCTCCCTGCCCCTCACTTCTCTGCTCCCCTCTTCCTGGTCCCCATACCCCACCTCATCACGCCGCCCATTTCGGCCTCCCTCGCCGCAGTCCACCCTCACTGCCCATCCCACCTGGGATTCTCGGCAAAAACTACTATAGCACCAGGCATTTTTATTCCAGAAGAATCTGCTTCTCTCCCAGAAAACATACCCTGAATTCCCTAGCCTCACTGCTGGGTTCCTCCAAGAGGTTGAAAGCCTAACCGATGTCTCTGTAGGCACCTATGGAAGAGGGAAAAGGCCCCAGCATTAGGTTCAGTGGGGCCCAGCTGAAAAGGCAGGCAGTTCCAGGAAGCCAGGGAGGCCCCAGGAACCAATGCTCTGCTAGTCTTAGGGTCCTGTCTATTTGGATGGGTTTTGACCCTCCTTCTGAGGTTGAAAGTATCAACACTAACAAGGACGTCGAAAGTGTGCTCTGGGAAGGAAGCCAGACATCATTTTCAGAGGGTTTGTCACGGTCTTGCCTACTGACATCATGCCCCAGACACCCGTCTCTGGTCTCTGACGAGTCCCCGGGAGACAGACCTGGGCCCAGACACAGACATTGTCCCTGGAGTGCGTACAGCCTCCAGGCTCATCATCCTCCCCAGGGCAGTGGACACAGTGACCATAGCCCTGGACTGGTCCCAGGGGACTTTGGGCAAGCCATTTAGTCTTTCGGTCTTAATTTCCTCATCTTTGCCATGGACACTGTGCACCTTACCTACCTCACAGAATAATTAAGAGGATACAGCAGGAAGCAGCCTAATACGTGTAAACAGCTTCTATCAAGGAAATCCGGGTTGTAGGTCCAGTTCTGCCACTAACTTGCTGTGGTCTTTAGGAAAGTTTCGTACCTACTCTAGGCTCACCTGTAAAATAAAAAAGCAACATTAGATTCCCACTAAGTCTTCTTCCAGCTCTACTATTCTATGATTCCAGAGACTATGAAAACCCAAAAGAAGTTTATCTCTGGGGCAGAAAGAAACACATTGTCAACTGCAACGTGTCCTTTGAAAACATGGCATATGGCTTTCTGTCTCTTGGAGAGAAATTCATCTAAAATGGCTGTGAGGTTGGGGAGGAGAGATACAGGGCTGAAAAAAGGCATGTTCCCCAGAGTCTGTCTGAACTTCCTTGTGGCTCCGATAAAGCTGTCTGCTAACTTTAGGAAGGTCTGCCAAAAGTGACAGCTCTTTATGAAATAATTTCACTTGGGTGGCGTGGAAGCTCATGGTGGAAGCCGCAGTCACACACACATCCTGTTTGCATTTCTCTGGGCACTGCCGACGGCTCCGGCCTGGCCCTGCTCGCTCAGAGGGCTGTGCAGGGGCCGGGGCAGCCGGCGGGGGGCCAGCCTCCTGCCTCTGAGGTCCTGGAAGAGAGATCCGCTGCTGCTGAGCGAGAAGCGGGACCAAGAGGACCGATGTGTGATTCTGATCAAAGCTAGTTACTGTGCCTGGAATCATGGACCCCTGGAAGGCCGACACAATTGTGGTCGATAGTGGTCAGAGACACAGATCCACGCAGAGGCATAGAAAAGTAGTAGAGAAGGGAAAATATTTAAAAGGCCAGACATTGAAAAGGCGTGCCTTTCACACAGCTCTGCAAGCGCCGTACCTCCGGGAGCATTGCCTCTAGCCTCCACCGTGAATCATCTCCAGTAGAACCCCCTCTGGTGCTTCTTTGAGTCTCAGCAGTGTCCCAGGCACTGTGCCAGGTGTTAAGACACACCTTGCCCGTCTCATTCGACCCTCGCAGCAGCCTTCGGACAGAGTGGATGTAGCTATTTTCATTCTGCAGATGAAGAAACTGAAGGTCAGAGAACTCCCAAGACCTGCGCAAGGTCAGAGAGCTCTTTCTTGGAGCCAGAAAGGCCCAGGCTCTCCCACGGGTCCTTAGACATCTCTGCAAACACAACACCCCTGCACTCAGCTTGGGATGAGGGGCTTTGCATTTCAGAAGGTGAGAGAAATTCCTGGGGCCGGGGACCTTGGAAAGTCTGGGAAGTGGGGATTGCCATCAGAGCACACGGCAAGCAACCCAGATCTGACCAAAAGGAGGAACTAAAGGCCAAGATACGAATATTTGAAACTGTTAGGGGCCTCAGATTCCAGGCCAAGGGTTCTCAACAAAAGAGGGTATAGAGAGAGAAGAGGATGTCAGGGCTGCGTTTTGGAAAAAGACGCTGACGCCAACTCTCCAAGGGAAAGAAGACCCAGCCCAGCCCCATACTTCTATACATAGGGAAACTGAGGCCCCGAGAGGGAGGGAGGCTCCCCAACAAAGGTGTACTCGGGTTCAAGCTGTCCTGGAGAAGTATGCACGTGAACTGTGTGTGTGAGCTGGCAGACTGAAACCCCCTGCCCAGAAATGGCATGAAAGCACTCATAGTTTGTCGTTTTCTATCTTGATGAAAAAGTTGCAGAACAAAGCGGACGATAACTTCCACTTCAGTTTTCATAGCTAGCTTCCCATACTTTGGGTGCTTTTGTCATTTCTATCAGTGAAGAAAGTTCTTCCCTCTCTGGGAAGCTGATGAGGGACAAGTGTCCTCCCCGTGCCAGTATCCCCTGCGCCTGCCTTCCCCCCGCAGGGACTGCCCGAGGTTCACACAGTGGTTCAGACACTCAGTTCCCAGCTCACGATTCTTTGTCCTATTTCCCCTGCTCTCCCATCCTGAGACCTCGGTACCCACATTGGACACTAGAGACAGGAGAGGGGAGTGAATATGGAGTGGCTTGACTTAGTTGACAGTGGTCAGCTGCCCATATAACCAGGCAAAGACAAACTTAAGGGGGTCCTCTCTCTACCTCCCCTTGTCTCCTTCAGGAGCATTATATATAAGACTGTGTGGGTGGGATAGGGGGTTGTTTTCCGGGATCCCATAGGGCACCTATTAAATATAAGCACCCCTGGGAGATGGGGTAAGTGGGTGTGGGTCCCCCACACCAGGAACCCTGGAGGTGGAGATAAGCCGAGCAGCGGTGGTACATACAGCTCCAGTCCCTGGCCAGCCAGATGCAAACTGGAGAAGCTGAGCTAGGACTGATGGCCTCAGTTCTAGTCAAGTGGGCCAGGGGTTCGAATCTCAGTTCTGCCACCTAAAAGCCTCCCAGCACACTGGGCGAGGTCCAGGGCCTCTCTGAGGCTGCTTCCTCCTCTGTATGGTGAGAAGGATTTAGCAAATGTTTAACGAGTACCTCCCATGTACCAGGTACAGTAGCAAGTGAGAAAAAGCAGTTGCACCCCTGGAGAGAGAGAGAGAGGGAGAGAAAGGGAGCTGTTAATCAAATTATCACAAACCCATGTGACAATGCTAAAGGGGATAATAATGGGACCTACTCCTAAGGGTGTTTGTTGTGTGGGGAGGATATGGAAACCTGGAGGAGCCGCCGGCTGTTACTAAGCGGCCCCTCACGTGGCATGTTGTGGAGCTGATAAAATGGAAGCGTACTTTTTATTTTTCCAGCACTTTAAATTTTCAAAAGTATTTTCCGCACATTAGCTCGTCCGATCTTCCCAATAACCCTGGCAGGTAGGTGCTTTATTTTCCCCAACTCCTTGATGAGGTGACCGAAGCCCAGGGACGTTAAGTGACTTCCTCAGAGGCTCCACCAAGGAGATCCAGGGCTTTACAGCCCCCTCAGTCGTTAAAGGGAAGGGCTGGAAAACACAGTCCTGGGACAGGAGGGGCCAGGCAATGAGCGGGGTTTCCCGGCCTCCTGCGGGCCAGCGGACCGGGATGTGCTCCAGGGGCTGTCCCCTCCCGCCCCCCCTCCCCATTGCGTGACCGCCGCCCTCCCAGGCCCGCGGCAGCCAAGGCCGAGGACTCCTGGGGGACCCAGCTGGGCTGCGCGTCCTTCCCTTCCAGCCCACGCTCCCGCTTCCGCAGGGGTCTGGGCCGGCCTTCTCCAGCCCGGAGCCAGAGGCCACCCGGCGGTCACCCCGGGCCAAAGAACGCGCCCCCTTCCTGCTCCCCCCGCCCCCGCGCCCCCGGCAGGCGGCCCACCGTATGGGGCGCCACGACCCCAGCACTTCGTCATCTGGACATGGGGAAACCCCCGAGGGCGGCCTCTCCGCCTCCTTCTCTGGTTCCCGGGACGCCGGCAGCGCCCACTCGTCTTCCCCCCTCCGCCGGGCGCCGGGGGTGGGCGGTGGACAATCGCTTTAACTGGCGCCGCCCCGCGCCGGGAGCCGCCACGCCGGCCCTTCTCCCGGGCTCCGGGCCGCGGGGGCGGAGGACCAGGAACCTGAAACGCGAGGGGACTGAATGGAAAGCAGGAAAAGGAAGGGCTGAGATGGGAACTGGCACGAGGGGTCTCTGCCTCGCCACCCCAGCCGGTCACGTGGCTGCTTGGTCAGGTGTGAGGGGCCCCTCCATGCCTTACCCGCCGTCGTTGGTCAGTTTAGCCTCGCCTCTGAAGATAGATAACCTGCCCCATAACACTCCCAACCAGGTGGGAGGTGGGGTGCAGCTTTCAGTAAAGCACCTGACTGTGAGGCATGGTCTGCGGGTCTGTAAAACCAGGGCGGGGAGGTGAAAGACTTCCCTAACTTTGCAGCCTCCAGAAGTGGTTCCGGCAGCCCTGCACCAGACACGTGGCACCCACTGTTAATTGTGCAGATGCGGGGGTCGCCACCGACCGCCACCACCACCACTAAACCCTCTTACCCTGCTTAGGAGGTAACTTACTGTCCCTCTCATTCGTGTAGTGCTTTACAGTTTGTAAACCCTTCCTACGTATATTTCCTTTAAACAGTACGTGAGCCAACTGCGTGGGTTTGATTCCTGCCTCTGCCATTCCCTGGCTGATTGCACTCGGATGAACTTTGACAACTGGCTTGACTTCTCCGTGCTTCACTTTCTGATCTATAAAATAGGGCTAATACTAGAACTCACATAGCTGGGTTATTATGAGGATGAAGCGACTGATACATGTACTGTGCTTGGTCCCTGCACCCTGTTAGCGCTTACAATTGAGCCCCTGCTGTGACCAACTGGGAGCCCCCTTTGTAGATGAACTTTCCAGGCCCCTCCTGGTGTCAAAGGGGGAAAGAAGCTTAAAGCAGCACTTTTTGGCTTACATGTGCACACAGCCCCCCTAGATATCTCGCTAAAATGCAGATTCTCTGTGTGTGTGTGTGTGTGTGTGTGTTTAAATGCACGTGCACGGGGCGGGGGCTGTGGTCTGAGGTCCTGTAAGTCTGACCAGCTCCCTGCTGATGCTGCCACCAGAACACCCTTTCAGCACGGTCTTAGAGCAGTGCTTTGTAAACGTGACCGTGAATCAGAATCACCAGGAGGGCTTGTTAAAACAGATCGCTGGACCCCACTCCTAGAGTCTCGCATTCAGTAGGTCTGGGGTGCATGAGGCCCCAGGATTTGCATTTCTAACAGGTCTCAGGTACTGCTGGCATCGCTGAGGACAGAGAATCTTGCCCACTATTAATATCAAGCTGGGGTGGGGGTGGGGGGGACTGGTGGCAGTGAGCTGTGTGGCAGGAACCATTGAACAGCCAAAGGCAGCTTCATATGCTTTGGGGCTAAAAAAAGAAAGTGGGAGGGGAGAGCTTGGTGCCCGAGCTTGGGAGCCCAAAATCATCCCAATTCTCAGGGGTTAAGACACTAGAAGGAAAGACAAATGACAATGTGGATTCTTTCTCAGCATCTTTTAAAAATAAGAGAGATCGGGAAAGGCTGCCCCACTGCTTGAGGCCAAAAGAAAGGGAACCGAGGCCCTCGAGGCTCATACCTTCCTCTTTGGGACCCTCTCTCCTCAGACAACCAGGAGAACCGAAGGAAACTGGAGGGCGCCAGCAAGGCCCGCAAGGAGAGGACGGCATTCACCAAGGAGCAGCTGCGGGAGCTCGAGGCGGAGTTTGCCCACCATAACTACCTGACCCGGCTCCGGAGATACGAGATCGCCGTAAATCTGGATCTCTCCGAGAGGCAGGTAGGAGCCCCAGGGAGCCCTCCTCTTCTGGGTATCCCTCCTCCCGCCCCTACCCCTCCCCGGATCTCCTTTTTCTTCTCTCCCTGCCCAGTTCAATGGATCTCAACTGTGGCTGTATCTGAGAATCACCTGGGGAGATTTTAATGGCCGATGAGATTTGGTTTTATGGGACTGGGGTGGAGTGCAGGCATCGGGGGTTTTTAAAGGTCCCCGGGTCACGCTCGCAGGCAGCCAACACTGGAACTTTTGACCTGGTTATTCCGCCACTTCAGCGTGCATGGGAACCAGCTAGATGCTTGTTTAAAACGCAGATTTTGGAGTTCCAGAGAGCAACTTTGCAGTCCTAATGCGTGGGCCTGGGACCTGCATTTCTAATAAGTTCTCCAGGTGATTCCGGTATGCAGTCGGTTCCTGGGCACACACTGAGAAGAACTTCCTAGCCCTTTGTTCTGGGCTTTCCCTGGGAGCGTTCCACCCACACCCATGCTCTGACACAGAGTAAAATAGAATAATAATGATAGTAGCGTTAAGATGTGGTAGCAGCTTTCAGTTGAGACAACGCTCTGCCAGAGTACTGGCTTCGGAATCAGAAGACTTAGATTCAAATCCTGCCTCTACCACTTGCCAGCCCTGTGACCCTTGAAACATGTCTCCCACTCTCTGGGTCCCCGTCTGTAAAACAGGCCATAACCCCACCTTCAGGTCATGCTGAAGGTCCAATGAGAAAATGTGCAGATCAGAGCTATATAAACTGGGCAGTGCTTAATAAATGTGCCTAAAGGTGAGGCTGGTAATCCTTTGTTCTGGGCATGTGAAAGGGGGTGGGGCCAATGAAGAATGACATAGAACCTGTTCTCATGTCTGTCCAGGGCTTTTGTGATCTGGAGACACAAGACAGACCTCTGGGCAGCTTGGGTGTGCCCTTCCTGTGCGCTCAGTTCCTGGAGCCTTCAGAGGGCCGAGGAGGGGCAGGCAGTGTTTCGAGCTGGGGTCCCTGGAGCCGCACCCCAACTCGCTTGAGCATCAGTTGGGGAGGTGGTTGTAGTGACCCGGCTCCTTTGTTTCCTTTGCCAGGTTAAAGTTTGGTTCCAGAACCGAAGGATGAAGTGGAAGCGTGTGAAGGGGGGTCAGCCCATCTCCCCCCATGGGCAGGACCCCGAGGACGGGGACTCTGCAGCCTCTCCAAGTTCAGAGTGAGAGTCTCTGTGGAGAATAAAAGACTGAGGACCGGGTACCCCACCCAGCTACCCCGACCCCGACCCCGCTTTCACCTCCTCCCACCTACCCCAGGGCGGCCTCTCCACGTCTTGCAGTGACTTTTGGATAAGAAGCTGACCAGTGTTCCTGGGAGCCTTGAAGTTTTCCAGAAAGTTCTGTCTAGCATTGCTCTGTCTTAGCAGCGCTTTCCCCAGGGCCTTTGCTTCTCGCGATTCTTGGGGAATCTTACAGCTGCCAGACAGGACCCGAGTGAATCCGGGGGCGGGGGGTTGAGGACAGAAATTCAGCTGCTGCAAATCAGAAATCATCCCTGTCTCCAAATTTGCCAGCTGTTAAGCGGGCAAGTTTATTAGCACTGGGAGGACACAGTCAGAAAAACAGGCTGGTGTAGAAGGTCCCTGTAGTCCTGCCCAGGCCTGTTCACACTGGCTTGACGGAAGGCGTGGGTGGCGCGGGGTGGGGGGCGGGGGATGAGATGGACCCAGGATACCACCTGCTTTTTCAAAATCGATTCAGGAATACAGCTGGGACCGGTGAGCAGCGCCCAGAGCAACAGAGCAGCGCTTCCTTTTAAATCCACAGTTTTCTGGATTGAAAAACTATCCAGATGCTCGCATCATTGAGTGGAGGGCTGGAAAGTGTCCCCTATGTTCTAGGACTGATGGGTGACGGCTTAGAGATGCTGAACCCTGGAGGGGAAGGTTCTCCAGCTGCGGTGTCCTGTGCTTTCAAAAGACTCTGACTGCGAAAGGGGGCAAAAAACGGACAAACGAAAACAGTGGCTCTTTCTCCGCGGGATGCATTTGAGCCTCTCCTGTGTGTTCCACAAATGCTGTTTTTAGGGAAGGAGCTGCTAAGTTGATGTGTGTGGACTGCCCAAGTCCTCTGGGGTGCCACTCTGGGACCGATGGCCGAACAGCCTGCGGCAAGTGAAGCCATGGAGAGACGCCCTGCCTGCCCCCCGTGCTCCGTCTCCCTGTCTCCCGATACCAGCTGCTGTCGCAGAGGGAGGTCAGCAAGAGTTTGGATCTCTTGTATGTATATTTAATCATTCACTTGTAAAAAGAACCCCACCTCCCCATCCCAAAAGGATGACTGTTGTGGAAAATGATTGCCAAATGAGATGGCTGGTTAGGGCGTGCGTAATTTTTTCTAAGACATACTTCATATATTTTCTTAAGATTACATCAAGTTAACTGTGCAGGGTCAATTCACTTATTAAGAAAACTCTTGGAGAAATAAAATCAATTAAAAAGCAAAGTTCCCAAGCCTTTTTCCTTGCAGAGCTTAGAACCAAAGCTCTGTGTGCAATCCTCTGATGCTCACGTGATGATGGGCCAATGCCTAGAAGCAACCAAAAAGGGGAAGAAGTCATCTAGAACAAGGTAGCCCCCCTTAGGTTCTTTAAAACATGGGGGCACACACGTAATCGTTACCGAAAAAGAAAAAATCTTTTCTCCCATGCAACTGTACTGTCTTTATTCCCCATTGTAAAATTTTAGCTTTCAGCTTCTCTAGCCTACAGCTTATCATACAGTCAAAGTTCTGTAAGCAAAAAAATGATCTCTTTTGTTAATAAAGGAATCTTGACCATAAACTAGCCAGCCTAATTTTTTTTCTCACCCAAGGACATGTTTCCACTGATTTTAGAAAAAGAGGGGAAGAGAGAGAGAGAGAGAGAGAGAGAAACATCAATGTGAGAGAGAAACAGCGATTGGTTGCCTCATGCCCCAACCAGGGATTGAACCTATAACCTAGGCACGTGTCCTGCTGGGAATTGAACCAGCAACGTTTCAGTGCATAGAATGACATTCAACCAACTGCACCACCTGGACAGGGCACCATCCCTAATTTTCAAAATACAAGTTTGGAGGTTTTGTTTTTCAGGGTAAAACAATAAACATCAGCAGTAATAAAAATGACACAGGAAAAAAAATCCCTTATTTTATGTCTTTTTAATCAAGAAAGATTTGTCTCACTGAGATGTCAACAACCGACATAATAGGACTGGCTAGAGGGGGGAGGGAGGGAGGGACCCGGTAGAGGAGACCTGGCCAGGGTTTGGCTTTGAAGCAACCTGGGCCAGGTGGGGCCCGTGGCCGGAAATGACGTCATCGGGAGCTGGCAGAGGAAAGCAGAGGCACCAAAATCAAGGTGCCACAGGGAAGGTTCGGGTTCAAAGCCAAGCAAAACAGGCCCCTTCAGGCACTGTAACGCTCCCTCCTAGCTTGAATCCAGGGGCTCCAGGGGACATCGACCCCTCTTGGTTTTCCTTGTCTGTCCAGAATGTCCCTTCTCTGTCTCCCGTGCAGACCCCTTTCTCAGTGCCATGGCCCGCACTGCTGGTTCCCAAGTTCTCCTCTCTCTGCCAACTGCCTTTCCCCTCTTCTAGGTCTCCCCAAATGATCCCATCTACCTACATCTTTCTAATGGTGGTAGATAATGCATGACATAAAACTGTCACCGTTTTACCTGTACGGTGCTATGCCATTAAGTGCCTCCACATTGCTGTGCAACCATTGACCCTGTCCTCTCCAGAACTTTTTCATCTTCTCAGGCTGTAACTCTGAACCCAATAATAAGTAACTCCCCTTCCCTCCTCCCTTCCAGCCACCTACAATCACAGAGAGTTTACGCTGCGCCGGGCACCGTTCCAAGAGCCACTACTAGTATTCCTGTCTTACAGATGAGGTGACTAAGGCAGAGTGAAGCTGACCAAAACCCTCAAGGTTTTACAGCCGGTTAGCGGTTCTGGTAGAGCGTACGATTGGACCCAGTTCTTTTCCTTCCTCTCCACGGGAAGAATACAACTGTGTGGCCATTGACATATGCTGTCCCCCCCGGGGGAAGGAGAGTGACTCCCCCTCTCACTGACTCTAGGCTTGGCGGGGTGACCTGCTTTGGCCAATAGAAAGTGAGGAGGGGTGCCGGGTGGGTCTAAGCAGAAGTGTTAGAGCCATCTTGTGTCTCTGCCACCGCTCTTTCCCCTCCGAACGTGGCTGAGACGGGTTCCACCCACAGCCTGGGTTCCAGAGCCCGCTACCTCCAAAGACAGGGTCCGGCGGAAGTAACGCCTGTTGAGTGTGCTTGGTAGGGTAATAACATGGATATAATAATTTATAGTTTTAATTTGAACATTTCACCTAAAATGTCATATGGTGTGCTTGAGTGTGATAGTGTTATGTTGCAGAATTACATGCTTATGATTTTGTAATAAAAGATTTTGTAATAAAAAAAGAGGCGTTACTTGTGCTGGACCCTGTATGTCAGTGAGGATATAAAAGTTTGTTGTTGTAAGCCACTGGGATTTGGGGGTCATTTGTCACTGCTGCACCACCTCATGAAAACCGACTGCCCCAGCGGTGACACTGGGATTTGATTCCGGGGATTCTGGCCTGAGGCCCACACTTCCCTGTGCCCGATCTGGGAGCTTAAGGTTTCGGATTCCCCTGTCTATTGCCCTTTGCTACCTGGACGACTGCAGGCACCGCAAACTTAAAATACCCGAAGGGAAAGTTCCCATTCCCCAACTGCGGCTGGCTCTTTGGCCTGCACTGTGAATCCTGTATCGCAGTTGGCAACACAACAACGTACCCATGCACTCCCACTAGGGACCTGGGACATGTCCTCGATGCTTTGCATCCAGGTCCATGGAGGGGCGTCTGACCATGGAGCTAAAGACACACGCGTGCATCCGTCAAGCGTTTTCCAGTTTCTCTTGAACACTCCCTGTGCCCCTCCCACTTTTTGCTTTGCAGAATCAATCAATTACCTGGTCCTACTCACTTCGCTTCTTACGTAGATAGAAGTCATGCCCACTGCGTTCTTGGTCTTTGCACCACCATTGCCTTTGTTCAGACCGGCAACATCTGTCACTTGACCTAGAGCCTCCAACAGCTCTCGCTCTGTCTGCGCTGTGGCTCCTCAGAATCCATCCCTAGAGCAATTACACATGCGGGTGCGCGGACACGCACAAACAAATCTATGTCACCTCTGATTTAAAACCTGTCAATGGCTTCCCATCACTTACAAAATAAAATCTAAAAGCCTGCACAGGCCTCCAGGGTCCCCACGTTCTGGCCACGACCCACTGTGTCCTACCTCCCCTACCACAGCTCCATGCCCCAGCAATACCAAGCCACCTGCCTTCCCAAACGCGCACGCCAGGTGGTTTCTCTCCTACATTTTGCTCATTCTCTTTTGTTTGGAATACTGCCCCCCCACCCCACCCCACCCCCACCCCCCGCCAAGGACTTAGGCATTTTAGGGGCACTTAGCAAGACAATTGGAAAGGAACGCAGAGGAAATTTTAAGGTGTCCGTAAGACCCAATAGTTTTCAATTAATAGGCCACTGCCTGACATGAGGCAGCAACGTTAGCCAATTTCTAAAATCAATAGGAAAAAAACCTCGTTTGATGTGTAAATTTTCATTTCCCCAATAAACAGAGTTAATAGGTCCATGGAGGGGGGTCTGATCATGAAATTAAAGGTACACGCGCACATCCACCAAGTGTTTTCCTGCTTCTCTTGAACACTCTCTGTGCTCCCCCCTCTCGCTCCTCAGCGTTGGCACTTGATCAACCGGCTCTGGGGGAACAGTAGCTGGGACCAGTTGCTCCTCAAGCTGGTAAAAATCCTCTGCTTTTCCTGGGGTGCAAATCTATACCAGGGAAGCAAGGCCTCCCCACTGGTGACTCCTTGATGTGAACCAGTGACTGTGCCCAGAAATAGTGACATGGTAGGAACCCAAGCAACCAAGAACTCCCGGACGGAAACTTGTCAGTAATGGGTTTCTCCATCCTCGAGAGAGCATCAGGGACGAGCAAGTGGGCGGCTGCCCTTTGAGGGGAGATGGAGAGAAGAAAGAGGTGCATCGAGTAGAGAATCCATTTCTAAGTGAAAGGGCCTGGTTGGGGGCGGGGGAGTGGTTCATGCTCAAGGCTTCAGAAATCGACCCGCCTGCCTGGGCCAGGCCCTGTGCTGGTAGTGTATTTTTCTACAGCTCTCGTATTCAAAGAGCAGTGTCAGGCAGAGATCCGCTCTTCCCTCTCTGGACCCCCAACGCACCACAGTTCCAGTCACCAGGAGAGCCCACGGTGGGTGGCTTGCTTTCTTCCATTGAGTGGAAATGTTTTCCATTAAGAGTTATATAATCCCCAGCCAGGCAGAGGGGCCTGTGCCAACGAATCCCTTACAACTACCAAATGCAGCGATTGTTGATCGCCCCCTCCCTTGGCCACGCAGCCCCGGGCTCTCACCATGCTCCTTCGCTCACTGGTTGCCTTCTCAGTGCCACTTGCTGCAAAACCACGAATAGATACCTTCAAAAACATCTCAAACCCATGCCCTTCGCAAATGCCACCATCCTCCCCGGTCACTGCTCTCCTCCCAGCTCTGCCGTCCCACTCTGTGTGTGTCCCCTTATGGCCCTTATCACAATTTATAATCCTCTTATTTGTTGTTTTCTTGTTCATTGGTGGTCTGCTTTACAAGCTGGAGGGAAGAAAAGGAGATGTAGTTCTCTGACCATTTTACCCCCAGCAACTAGCGCGATGCCTGGTGCATAATAGATGCTCAATAATAGACAGCTATGGCATGAATGGGTGGATGGATGGATGGATTGGTTGATGGATGGGTGGGTAACTTCTTAAGTTAAAGACATCGCTTGGCTTCTCAGGTCACAAGTGCTTATCGCCGGCCACATGGACCACATAGGGGAAGCTCTGGCCCAGAAGCGGGTTAGACTGGCTGGTTCGAAGCAGTCCGGGACTGTAGAGCCCACCAGGTCTGGCAGGCCATGTTCTTGCCCAAAAAAGGGGTAGTGAGTACTTACCCTGGCTCTATACCCCAAGGAAACTGATTCTGGCCACAAGACTAAGATTCTCTGTCATTCACTCCCCCACTCTGAGCCCTGAGCTCTGTCTGAAGTCTGAATGAGCTTCTTCCCTTTGACCTGCACTTGCAAAGAAACAGTGTCCAGGGCCTGACCAGATAAGAGGCTTATGAGCAGCTTACGCGCGTCTCTGAGGGTGATGCTTAATAGCTTGAAGGTGACATCAGGGTCGGGACTAATATCCGATTGAACAGAAAGAGACATGACCTAACTCGTCTCTCACCGTGGGCCTGGCTGCGAGAGCTTCTCATTCTTTATTAATTTTCTAACCGGGGTTGCTGGCTCAGGACTCCAGCCTGTCCCCAGAGCTGGGGCCCACGGCTGGGCGTAACTCCAGCGTCGCTGGGAAGGGAGCAGGCTCAGCGGGGCCCGAGAGCCCCCGGGAAGGGCGGCTACCATCAGGCTGCTGGTGCGGGCCAGAGCCCATCGGCCGGTTTCCTCCACCACCCTGCTTGTTTCCCAGGCTTTGAGAAAATCCAGGAGGGCAAATTCAAAGTCTCTAGAGAGTCCCTCATGGTATAGAAGGAATCTGCTGCAGCCTTTCATCAAGCAGCAGGCTTCCCAGTGCCTGTAAAGGATGGTTTTATTTGTGTTTTTAAAAAAATGATTTAAAACCAGTTTTGCAAGAGCACAAATCCTGTCTAAAGCACCCAGCACACCTGGCGAGAGAGCTGCAGGCCTCCGTCTGAGCCGAACGCCTGCCTGGTGGGACCGCGTTCCCTGCAGGTCGTTTCCTTTTAATATATTCTTCATGGCAGGAGGTGAAATCCTTACCCCTTATCACCTTCCCTCCCCCAGCTCCTACCACACACACACACATACATGGACTTCAGGGACTCATGCTGAGGTTCCAACACAGACTCTGCCACAAAGTGGCTGTGTGGCTTTTGTCAAGCCGATTAGCTTCTCTGAGCCTAGTTTCCTCATCCCAGTGGCCTGCAGAAGTTGTGGTGCTTAAAAACAGTTGTTGAAAAATGCTTCTAAAACGTAGCGATTGTATTTTATTTAGAGGCTGATGGGAGAACTTGATTTATTCATTCATTCATTCCACACAAATATTTCTGGAGTGTCAACTATGTGTTAAGTTCTGGGCATGGTGAGTGGAGACAGAGCCAGCCTGTCCCCAGGACAATGGGGTCAGATCTACAGAGAGCCTAGCACGGGTCCTGGCTCAGAGTGGACCCTCAGTAGGTTGAGATATTCTCTCTCTCTCTCTCTCTCTCTCTCTTCCCCCCTCCCTCTCTCTCTCTCACACACACACAAATACACCATGTTCTAGACAGTTTTCCTCTTTTTCTAATGGGAAGCTGCAACCAGTGAAAACGAAAGCACAGAACAAGGAGGATGAGACTTGGGTTTCAGTATCTGCTCTCTTACTTGTTTGCTGTGTGACTTTAAGCAAGTCACTTACCCTCTCTGGGCCAATTTTCTGGTGTATGAAAACAAAGCATTCTAACACCTTGCTCTACCTTGAGTACAAAAGATAACCAGACACTATGGGCAAAGTGTTTCCAAAGCACCAACCTGCCCAGATAAGAAGCGCCGCTGAGCTGCAGTAGGGGTAGTGGTGAAGGTCAGGGGCTTGGAGGATGCTAAATTCAGATTTGCTTCTGATGTGTTGGCCCAGAGCAGAACTCCATCTCCCCTCACACTGTGGTCACACACACAGCCTTAAGCATACCCTGTGATACACTGGGATTAAGGCGATTTCAGTTGTTAAGAGCATCCTCCCCCTACCCCAGCACACACATGCACCTTCCACGGAATCTTGACCCAGTGGCCTGGCACCTGAGGAGGGGAGCAGCTACTTCAGGGGTGTGCCCAGACAGAGTCAGAAAGTGGTTGCCCAGGACACCACTAGGCAGCATTCTCTCAGGAAGTCTTGCAGGGGCCCTCAACCCATAGTCGTCTGTCACCAGCCCACCCTCCCTTCATTCTGTCTCCCCTCAGCACTACCCCCCAGAACCCCACTTCCCCTTCCCAGAATGCCCAATCTGTGAAAAATCTAGAACAGAGAAAACCAGGCACAACTGCCTCTTCTCAGGGGTTGCCCTGGTGGCGACCTGGCCACCTGCAAGTCTCCGCCAGAACAGGGGGCCGAGAGTGGAGGCCATTTTTCTTCTGGGTGAGGGTGGGGAAGACCAGTCCCCTTAAAGTGCCTGTTCATCCTCAGCCACTACCCTTGAAAGGTTTTCCTCACCCACCTCTTCCCTGAACAACCTGAGGAGAAGCTATTCCAGTGCCTTGGGGGGCTGAGAGGGCTGCTAGGAGGATGGGGGTTGCTGGGGCGACCAAGGCCTGCGAGGCTTGGGGACCCCTCAGCTAGCCCGGGCTCTTTAAGCTCGAGAATTTGCGGCCCTTCAGGGGGCTGCGGTGCAGGATGCACCTTCATCCCCCAAATCCCCTCTGTGCGTCCCGGGGGGATCTCTGTGGAGCAGATGCCAGGGGTGGGGAGGAGGACACACAATGCCCCTCTTTGTTGGGGGGATCCAGGCCAGCAGTCAGGGGAGGAAATTAGACAGCGCTCCTGACAGCAGGCTCTGTCTGGGGTGTCTGTGAAATATGGGCCAGAGGGGCTCCTTCCCGAGACCAGTTCACGGCTGCCGACCCCCCAACCCCCGCTCTGGGCAGAGAGGACACTGCCTGTTTGGAGAGAAGTGATATATGACACCCAGCTTCCTTCCTTCCTCCTGGGGGCTTAAAGGAGCTCTGAGGACTTGAGGGAACTCATGGCTGCTCCTGGGAGGTGAGGATGTACCTGCATGTTTGCACATGTGTACACATAGGTGTGTGCGTCTCTGTACATGCACATGCACGTGGGGGTGGTTGCATGAGTGTGTGCATTGCGTGTACCCTTTCGGTGTGTGCGTACGTGTGTGTTCACACCATGGCCGGAGGAAAGAGTTCAAAATGCTGCTTCCCAAAAACAAACAGAATGCTGGCCAGATGTCTCCCTCTTTTAGCATGCCCACCGTTGCTCAGGCCAGGATGGACCTCAGGCCCTCGGGCCTAGACAAACTTATTTAGGGAGCTGTGTTGTGAGGGGCAGGGGAGGCCGCTAGCTGAGCCTCCGTGCTCTGATTCCATCGTCCAGGTAGCCACCTCGCACAGAGGAACCGTTTTCAAGATGAGCGCAGCTCCCGCCTGAGGGAGGCTCCGGGGAGGTTCCTAATCCAGCCGCAGCCTCAGGGCCTCCAGTGGCCCCAGAGTCATTTGTCTTCCAGGGAGGAAGTGGGAGGATGTTCCCACCCACCCACCTCCTTTGTGGCCCGCCAGGCCTCCACATCTGGACCGCAGCTGCCTGCTGAGCTGCCCTGACAGGCCTCTCCTCTCCAAATGACAAGAAGACAGAGAGTTGTCAGCAGAAGGCACCCAAACTCCTCAGCCAGCTGGGAGTCATCAAAGATGAGACTCAGTTTCCCTATCTATAAACTGGCCAACGGCAGCCCTGCTTTCTGCAAGGTCTGTTGCGGGAATGAAAGAATAATATAAAGTGTGGGAATATTCAGTAAACTCTAACGGGCTGCCCGAAGGTTGGTAGTATACGAGTCCAGCCAACGAATACCTGCCAGGCATGTGCTGTAGGTAACGCTACGAGAGAGTAAGAAAAAAAATGTATTTTTTAACATCAAAGCCGGTGAAGCCTTTTCACTGTGGCTGCCTGTTGAGCTGGGTGGGGACCTTATGCCCGTTAGGCGCAGGAGGAAACCGAAGTTCTCAGAGTCGTTGGAACTTGCCCAGGGTCACACCTCTGCTCCGCATTGGCCGCGAGGACACCCTGCACTGTGTTGTTTGGGCTGCTGTGTAGGACTCCGTTCCCGCTCTCTCCGGCGAGTCCGGCTGGTCCGCCAGGCTGGGCACGGGATCCGTGGAAGTCACATGCAGGGAGCCTTGGGCTCAAGTCAGTTATTGCCACGTCCTGACCAGTTTCTGAGCCTTGAGCGCTTCCTTTCCTCCTCCCCTCTCTGCCAGAGGGTTAGACCTTTGGAGCAAGACTCCATGCGTTGTCCGCTCAGCCATTCTGCCTTCCTTGCCCCCAAGGAGCCAGGAGCCTCGCCTAAGAAGGACCCAGATGGCTAAGTGACATGGAAAAAAGGTGCTACACCGTGCAACGGAAAGGATCTGGCTGTTAGAGTCAAGCCAAGCTGGTCTGAATCCCGCCTCTACCACTTCCTACTGTGGGAGCGTGGCCAAGCCACACTTTCTGAGTCTCAGTTTCCTTACCTGCAATGAGGCTCGGACATGGTTCTGATTACAAAGAGTAAATAAGCTAACTTGTATGAAAGAGCCCAGCCTGGGGCTTGGGCTCAGTCAGTGCCCACAGAGAGTGGCTTGCCCTGCTCTCTCCCCAGGGAAGAAGTGACATATGAAACCTAACACTAGTGAGTCCAGAGGAAGAGGCAGGTGAGGCCTCACTGGCTCTGGAACGGAGGAGAGAGGGCTGGAGCCAAGGACTGAAGCTTGAGTGAGACGGGTCTAGACAAGATGGCCAAGAAGACTTCTGACACGCAGCTGTGAGTCACTGGGAGAGGCAGAGAACGCGTTTTCCCTCCCCGTGGCAGGAATCCTATGAACCAAGCCCACCATGGGCAGAGTTGACAGGATCTTAGAGACCACCTCATCCAGCCCTTTTGACCCACGAGAAAACTGAGGCCCAGAGAGAAGGGGTTAGTTCAGTGCCATACAAGGCATTCATTCCTGACAAGAGCTCTGACTCCCTCCATGGTTCAATTCACCTCGCAGGAGCCTGGGTGGGGGGCCAGGGAAGGACGGGGGCCTGGGGAGCTGATAACCCATTCCCATCAGTGGGAGGTCAGGAGAAGGATAGGAGGGAGGGCTAGACCAGAGACAGCAGTCAAATCCTGGGCTCGCACCCTTCTGTCCAGGGCCTGACGTCCTCTCAACAGGTCAGATCTGCCAGCGGAAGCCGGCTGGCCAACCATATAGGTCCCTCTCTGTCTAGACTGCTTGCTGGCCCATCTCGCCAAGAAACTTGACTCAAGGGGGAACGGGGCGGTCAGGATGGCCATGGAGGTCCCCGACAGCTCCGGAAGTCTGCACACAGAGTCTCTGGAAGACTGAGAGGTGTTGTCTCTGCAGAAAAGTCGTCGGACATTTCCGTGTGACGGTGACACAAACCATTCCTTCCCCCATAATCACCCTTGCTGCAGCCCTGGCTCAGGGCAGACAGCCTGCTGTGCATGGGCTTCATTTTCAAATCCCTCTTGCTTTTTTTTTTTAATATCCCTGTGAATGCCTGAACGCCCAGGCAGAGGAAAGCACTCAAATCTGTCCTTGAGTGTGCTGCTGGTGATGTGATGGCCCAGACGGGACCCTCCGAGCTCTGCGGCAGAAACAAACCCCTGCTGATGTAATTTAAAAGAATAACCTCCCAATTTTCTCATCTCCCTTTGCTGGATACACCTTATCAAATGACAAGAGAAGCCAATGTTTGGCTAAATGGTTCAGAGGTTAATACTCAACAGATGGGAGATATTTTTACCTCCCCCCCACCCTCCTTCCAAGAGATCTGGTTTGCTCCTCTTGCTGGATACATGAGACCAGGGGGACCCAGGGGCATTCCTCCCATTATTCCCTTTGAGGGAACACATTTTCCCTCAACCACTGCACAGGAGACACCGGGGGACCGTATGGATAGCTCTGTCCAATGAGGTGCCACTGACCACGCGCAGCTACTGAGCACTCGAAACGCGGTTCGTCTGAATCGCACACACCCATCCAAAGACTGAGCACAAAAAGAAAGAATGCCTGATATCTCATTAATAATTTGTTTTATTGTTTACACATTGAAATGATATCTTAGATGTGTTGTGTTCAATAAAATATATTATGAGAATTTATTTCACCAGTCTAGTTTTAGTTTTTTAACACGACTACTAAAAGATTTAGAATTACAGGTGACTCTGCTCTCATTGGTCAGAGATAGTAGAGAACATGCTTCAGGGTTATCCCCCATGAACCCCAGTTCAGGGCTCTCTTTCTCAAAATAGCAATAAATTCAATAATAAAAATGTTAAAAGGTACAATAGGATAACTGTAGTTAACACGGCTGTACGGTACAGTTGGAAGTCGGTGCCGGGGGACAGCTCTGTGACACCCTGAACCACCAGAAAGATGAACAAGTGGGTCCTAGAGCAAGTGAAACCTCAAATGTCTCTGGAGACCAAAATGACAAAACTGAAGCTGTCCTACTTCGGGCACATCATGAGAAGGCAGGACTCTTTGGAAAAGACAGTAATGCTGGGAAAATGGAAGGCAGCAGAAAAAGAGGAAGACCAAGCATGAGATGGAGGGACTCCGTAAGGAAGCCACAGACGTGAGTCTACAGGAGCTGAGCAGGGCTGCTGGGGGCAGGACAATGTGGCCATCGCTCATTCGCAGGGTCGCCAGGAGTCAGAGCCAACTCAGTGACGTGTAACACACACACACACACACACACACACGAGAGAGAGAGAGAGAGAGAGAGTAGATCCTAAAAGTCCTTGTCACAAGGAAAAAAAACATGTCTCTCTTTCCTATTTTGTATCTATACAAAATAATGGACATTAGCTAAACTTACTGGGGTGGTCATTTCACAGTGTAAGTAAGTGAAGCCATTTTGCCGGACAACTTAAACTTACATGATGCTGAGTGAAAGGGTTTGCTCAAATGGTGACTTGGAATAACCTCTTCTGTGCGCTCCCAGCCACTGGCAAGTTTTAAAAGCATTGCTCCAGCTATACCCTCAAGATGTTAAAAGGTGTGGAAAAAGTGTTTTGAGGATAAATGTCTCTAAAATGCTACCTAGTGAACCCCTTTCCTGGATTCAATACACACTGTACAACAGCTTATTAAAGGCCCTGAGAAGTCCTATGCCATTAACCACTCAGAGTGTAGGAGGGACCTGGGACTGTTTGTCCGATTTCCAACCAACACGCTTCAGTTGAACACTCAACCACCCCTCTCAGAGGTGCCTAGAGGTCCCCAAAGCCACCGCTCCTAAAATCTGGGCAGTGAAAATTGATTGGTTCTCAGCTTTCCTCATGGTTGATGTGAGGTTGAGTTTTCTTTGGTTGTATGTTATTTCCTCTTCTTTTCTCCCTATTCTTGTGGGTCTATGCTTTTAAAACAATCTGTTGTTTCAGTGGAATTTTGATTTGGGGGGAAGCAAAAAGTGATGTGTGTCCATTCATCTGCCACCTATAAACAGAAGGAAAGAAAGGCTCTGCCATGGGGTCGGGTCAGGCAGCAGGAGGAACTGGGAGAAAGTAAACAAGACACCAAGGACCTGGGTGAAGACGGCTTGCCTGGCTTCCCCCAAGCACCTGGAATGGGCGGGGGCTGACTGACCAACAGTTCTGCTAGGGGCTGGGGAAGCGAAAGGTAAAAACATGGAGAAAGTCCGTCCCTCAATGGCCTTAGTGGATGAGAAATAAATGGATTTCTTTTTAATGCTAAGTATGTAATAGGGATAAGCAGAGAGGACTATAGGAGCCCCTGTGAGAAGCGGTTGGTCCAGCCACAGAGAGAGAGAGAGAGAGAGAGCATGTGAAGGCTTCTTGGAGGAGTGAAGATGAAGGATAGCAGAGCGGCTGAGTGGTGCTGTGCCAAGCAGGTGCTGTGACAGCTGGGGTTGGAGAGGAGGCAAGGAGAGGACAGGAGAGCCTTGAGCACCGCATGGGAGCTTTGGCTTTATCTGTGGGTGATGCGGGGCCCCTGAGGGATGACCCGGTGGCTCACTCGGGCAGCTGAGTGGAAGAAGGGCCCAAGGCAGGCAGTGCTGGAGTCACGCAGGCAGCCATTGCAAAATCCCATGAGAAACAAAGAGGCCCTCACACAGGCAGCGAGAATATTCGCGACGAATCATTGGGACCCAAACAAGGAGGTGAAATCGGTGGGGCGGAGAGATGGGGGCTGGGACGGGGAGCTGAGGAGGGTGGCCTCATGGCAGCCTCCCAGGTTTCCAGCTCCCCTCTCTCCTGCCCAAGGCCCAGGATGACCCCCGCCAGGCCGTGAGCAGAGGGCTGGCTCCCCTCCCTGCCCCACCTTCCCTCCTCCAACTGTTTTCCTGGAGTCCCCGGGGAAGAGAGAGAAGGAGATGAAATCATGGAACAATGAGGATTAGAGACGCATTTCTTCCCTTCTCTACAATGGAAAACTCTTAAGTTTGTTGGGAGAGGGGAGCCTTTAGGGGGCCGGGGGAGCTTGATGAGGTTATGGTTTTGTGAAATAGGAGCTGTCTGGAACCACCAATCTGACAGGTGACAAGGTTCTCATATTTCCTTCTTCGAAGTAGACGTTCTTCTTCGTAGACCTGTCTAGCGTCTCCTCTGCTGGGGTGAGCCCGTTCTGTTATGCTCCCAGCCTACATGTGCCCCCCTCCACTGGGCTGACCCCTGGGCCTGGGCACTCCCAGAGGAGCAAGGCACCGCCTCCTAAAGGAGAAGGGGCTCCCCACAGCTGGAAGAAGGTCCAAGGAGTAGGACAAGCCAAGCAAGGGTTCGGAGGGTTTGATTCCCTGTCCAAGTTCCACCACTTCCCAGCTCTGCTGACTCAGGCAAGAGTCTTAATCTCCCTGCACCTCAGAGTCTTCATTTCTGAGTGAAAACGATCAGACCCAGCTCATAGGATTACTGTGATGACCAGACAAGATCATGGCAGTGAGGGGAAGAGAGGGGGCTTTGGAAACCAGGCCCACTCCTAACAGCTGCAGTGCCTGAGGCAGGAACAGACCTGCCCTGCATCTAAACAGCTACGGGCTAAAAATCAAATTTAACTCTTGACTGTGTTTTACCTTCCAGCCTTGACAAATATTCTATGATAACAACCTGGAAGACCAGGTCTGAATTCAGAGCTCCTGGACTCCTTGGGGTTCAGCATGGAACCCCATGACATTGGGAAGCTGGCGCCTGGCTCTTGTGCCCACGGTCCCCCCTCTCTTCCCACCGACAGCTCCATCCTGCAGGGCAAGGGCGCCAGGGCAGATGATGAGGACAGCCAAGCCCTGACGGCTTTCACGCACACACACCACACACACAAACAACTGTGGACTTCGAGGTGCACACGCCAGGGGGCGTCTGGGTAGGATGGGTTTGAAAAAGAGGCCCATGCAGGTCCTAGAAAAAGACTTGGAAATTTCTGGGTCCCAGGTAATCCCAGCATGGCTAGAAGCGGGCACTGGCTCCAGGTGGTCTCGCCCCCTGGGGGGGAGTATGGTTGGGGACACTGAGCACTCAGATCAGGACCCCCCTTGTGCTCTAAACTCTAAGGTGGTGGTGAGTAGAGGGATTATTTGGGTAATTTCTCTCTCTCTCTCTCTGTTTCTCTCTCTCTCTTTTTTTTTTTTTTTCAGCTTTCCTTGGGAAGAATTCAGGGCTCATTTACATGCCAGCTGGTCAGAAAAGTGGGAGAGTAGCCTTTGGGGACAGATGAACCAGGATGCCAGGAACTCTCGAGAAAGGTCCAAAGCCTCTTCAGGCCTCAGTGCTGCTAGGTATCTCCCTTCCCACATCTCTGGAAGACTCGGAGGCTTGTAATTTATTGTCTGACAACAGAGGATCCTTAGAGCCTTAGACAAGAGCATGGCCAAGAACGTCGGGGGTTGGGGGGCGGGGAGTGCTCCAAGCACAATGAAAAATGAGTGAGGACGTTTGGAGAGATATGGTAATACCCACCAGGACAGGAGATGCAGGCCCAAGGCTGGGTTCAGAGCTGTCCTGTCCCACTTCCCACACCCGGTGAGCCTGGAGGACGGAAGAGGCCGCAGGGAGCAAGACAAAGAGGACTGGGGTCTGGACTGAGGTTCGGGAATCAGGCTCCTGGGCCTGGCTGAGAGGGTGGTGAGCATTTGGGAGCGAAGAATGTGGACTCCAAGACCCCAGACCTCTGACCAGCTCTACTGATCCCAGCTGCCAGCTGTCTGAGCTCAGGCAGAGTCCCTTCCTGCTCTGAGCCTCAATTTACCCATCTGTCAAATGAGGACAAGGGTGTTTTCCCCACAGAGCAGTGGTAAGGTCATAGTTAGATAAAGCACAAGCTATGTTTAGCGCTGTGCCTGGAGTGAAGAGAAAGATCGATACATGTTAATTGTGCAACTGTTGCTACGATCACAGTGCCTGGAAAATGTCAGTCAAGTGCAAGTTGAACTTGTGTGACCTTCAGAGGATCATGTCTCATTAAGGGCTCTCGGTTTTCTGATCCAAAGAATTTCTTTTATTCTCTAGACACATTTCGCTGTCAATGCCCCGAGCTCCCCTGACACACAAAGTAGCTAACGCTTGCAGAGCAGTTGTGGGGGCCGGCGCTGCCCAAGGCGCGTCACGCATACGACATCATGTCATCCGCCCAGTCCTCTTTGGGGCATTTTTTATTCTTCTGCATTTGGCTGATGAAGAACCCGGAACATGGGAGGCTTGGGGGATTTGCCCCATGTCCCACAGCGAGGCCCAGGCAGGCTGGCTGCACGCCACCCTCCAAAGTCTCAGGCATTATCCCCTTCTGTCCAGCAGGGGTCGGAGCTGCCAGGCGGTGCATTTTGACTGAACCGCCGGTCAATCCACTGATTTTCCCCACCCCGACCAAGTGATGGGGCCAAATTAGTCATTTTGGCGTTTAAGCCGATGACCCTGTCTCAACGTGTTTAGATTTTCGAACAGTGACACGTCCCTCCACCTCTGGGTCTGAAAGAGTCAGTGGTAGGAAATGCTGATTTTGAATTAAAATGGGAAAACGGCCATTCCTGAGATCACTTCTTTATGCCTCATCTTAATTAAAGATGCTGACCCACCTTGTCTCATAGGGTACTTGCCATCGCACGGTGAGACACACAGGTCTGGGACTGTTGCCCCATTTTACAGATCAGGAAATCCAGCTGGGGGCAGAGAGGTGCCACCGGTTGCCTGGGATCCCACAGCCTGCTGGCGGTGGAGGCGGCAGCAGGATTTGAACCCAGGGCTCCCGATGCCCAGACCGTTCTGGTGGTAACACCCTCTTAAGGGACTGGAGGCCCTAAGGGTGGGAATCACCGCAAAGGGTGGGAATGGCTGCAGACCATTTGGCTGGGCCTCTCCCGTTTGCTCTGCCTTTTGGCAGCGGTCCGCAAAGCTACATTAAGCGTTCTTTTCCGAGTTGTTTGTGGGCGGGAGAAGCCTGGAAATTGCAAGGAATGAAGGCACCTGGCTCCCCGGGGACGATTTCAGAGTCCATCTCCTCACCTTGTTTATTTGTAAAGCGGGAACGCAGACACGACGGGTGTATGTTTCACATTAAACCAAATAGGAGCTTGTGGCGTTTCTGTCTGCACTCGAGACATGTTTATACTGCTGGGTCCATTATGAATCTGTTTAATATCCTCTAAATTCTCTGAGTCCTTCCACCTCTGCAGCCAGGAAGTGGGTAATGTGCACATAGGGAAGAAATTTCCAGGCGTTCAGACCTTTAGGTAAATGAGGACTCCTTTTTTTTTTTTTCAAAGGGGGAAAAGCCTGTTGCAGAAAAATTAAATTCTTCCTGTTCAAAATGGTTTTTCCAATGATCTTTTCCTTGTAGGAAATGGCTTAGGTCCTAGAGAGATGCCAAGGAAGCCACGTGTGACAGGAGCCGGTGGCCCACGCTAGTGAAAGCCGCTTCCCTTTGGCCCGAAGAGCCTGGGATGGGGACACGGAGGTGAGTGACCCTCCAGGGCTGAGAAAGCCTTCGGGGACCTCAGGGAGCTCAAGGTCACCTGAGGGCTGCCTTGCCCTCTGGGGGCTCCTGGGGAGCCGGCATCGGACTCATTCTGCCGGATGGGGAACAGGCTTCCCACAGGACCGCTGGCAGAAACAGCTCTCCGCTTGCTGGCAGAACAGAGAGGTATTATTTTAGGGAGAAAAATGAGATTCTTGTTATTGCTTATTCCTCCTGCAGAAATGTTGGTGCGTCCCAGCCAGGGCCAAGATGAAAGGCGAGTCCATGCCAGCAGAAGAGTGAGCTCATCCCATGTGGGGATGGGAGGTGTTTCCAGCAAGGCACAGTGTGGAAAAAAAAAGCTCCAGGCTTGGAATCCCAAATCCCTTGTCAAAGCAAAAACTCCTTGACCCTCCCGTCACCTCCCTCCGCCACCAGCTATTCCGTCTGTCACCTTCCTTCTCCACGGTCCCAATCCTCTGATATCTGAGCCCACTCCCATTTGATCTTTCTGTTTTCTTGAGTCTCTGACCAAATACTCTTCCTCAACACCCTTGAGTGTCTATCTGTCTTGTTCAGAGGCCGCGTGAAGGGAAGAGCCCAGGCTTTGAAGTCTGAGAGACCTGAGTTCAAATCCCAGCCCCGCCATTTACTGGCTGTGCAGTATCAGACAAAGGCCTTCACCTCTCTGGGCGATGTTGTCTCACCTGTTATCATATTATCTTGCAGCTGGATGAGAAGGTCAACGGAGAAATACATAGGGCACAGTAGATGCTCATTTAGTGTTACCTTCCTCTCTTTCTTCCTGTGGAAGCAAAGGATATTATATAATGAAGCAGTCGTGAGACTTTGGGATTTACAAATGTCACATCCCCACAGGACTCTAGGAAGTATAGGGTCACAGAGTATTTGTTGTATCACCAGGGTGCTGGCATGGCCTAGGGTTGACACAAGTCACTCTGAACTGAACCTAGAATTGAGAAGAGAGGTTCCAAGGAATGAGAGGAAACTTCCCTGTTCTTAGCCAAACGGTGTGGCGGGGAGCCCAGGCCGAAAAGGGCAGGAAACAAGATGATGCGAGTTGGACAGAAACAGTCAGAGAGGGCGCAAGAAACTCCATCAGGTGGCCACCAAGGTGTACCGGTTAGAAATTCTGAAAGGTGAGGCAAGGGATGAGTCACCCACGGCAGGACAGGCCCGTAACTGGCATTTTGGCCACCTCAGGCCAGGGCCTGAAACACACTTGCAAGCCAGCGTCGATTTTCCATTGATGAATCACAAAGGGGGTGTTATTAACAATGAGCCTCTGGAAGCTTCCTATGGAAGAGCCAAAGCCGTTTGTCTCTGCGTGGCAGTGTAGGAGTACATGTGTCATCAGTATGTAAAATTTGCAACATTTATAATTTTACCACTTTCTGAAATTATCTTTTTAAATTTCACAGCCTCTAAATTGCTGGCGCTATGGGCAAAAGCCCCAGCCAGCCTGCCCCGGCCACGGTGGCGGTGGGGTGAGGCATCTCTGTGACAGAAACCAAATTGGTTTGTGCTTAGCTTCCTGGATTTGATTTCTCTTTTGAGTTCTTTTCATTTTCAAATTTCTTTTCTTTTTCTTTTTCTTTTTTTTTTTTTAATCTATGCTGTCTCAGTTTTGCTAAGGAAAATTTAGAAAAGGGATTTGGTGAATGAGGGACAAAGGGTGAACTAGAGGCCTTTCGGGGCAGCAGTGGGGGTGACAGTGCGACGGCAATGGGGGTGACAAATGACCTTGTCTGGATTAAGGTACAAGCTAAGATATTATTACAAACAAATGTACAGCAGAGAAAAGAGTTTCATTTTGCTCTTAGGATGTGGACAAGACGAGAAACAAGGGAAGACTCCAAGAGCTTGTCCGGACACCCAGGTTCCTTCCATCACGTTGCTGTCGTTCCTTAGGGTCTTGTCATCCAGGTGACCCCACACTCCAGCCCAAGACAAGGAGGACAGAGGAGGGGAGGGCAGGCAGCTTCCTCATACAGCTGTCATCAGAAAGTACTGTAACTTGTCCCTGGCATGGTAACTCAGTTGGTTACAGTGTTGTCCTGATACGCCAACGTTGTGGGTTCAGTCACCGGTCAGGGCACATACAAGAACCAACCAAAATGAATGCACAAGTAAGGGAAACGACAAATCACTGTCTCTCCCCCTCTCTCTCTCCCCACTCTCTCTTTTCCTTCCTTTTTCTCTCTCTCTCTAAAATTAATCAATAAAAAGTTTTTAGGAAGTCATAGCTTCTCAGCCTCACCAGATTGGCTTAGTCACAGGGCCACATCCAGCTGTGTAAGGGGATAGGGGGGACTCAGTACTGGGCTGTGCAGGACAGGAAAACCAGACCAGCTCTCCTTGGCTTCCTTCTGCTCCTAGCCCCCACCCACAGCCCCCCTAGTCCACCAGAAACCCGAGGCCTGATCCAGAATGAGTGTTAGAGCCCAGGAGGCACCACGGAAACGGTTGTGAGTCACAGTTTCTGTACTTTCATAACAACCGCCAATACTGACTGGGCACTTAGTAGGTGCTATAGCACCAGCGGGAAGGCACAGCCTCGGGGTTAACACCGAGCAGACAAGTGATCACAGTGGTCAGACCCAGCCTCAAATTACACCCGTGACCCTGGGCAAATCACATCCCACTCTGAGCCTCAACATCCACATCTTTCAAATGACATCCACCTCCCAGGGTTTGGAGAAGATTTGATGGGAGCACATGTGTAGCGTGTCTGGTACAGCGCCCCACACAAAGTAAGCCCGCGATCGATACAAGGCATCCTTCGCTCACCTAACCTGTGTGAGGCCAGCGGTGAAACCGGGTGGGGGGTGGGGGCAGAGCGGGCAGCTGATAGAGCTCAGGCTTGAAACCGGCTCTGCCTCCGGCTCGTCGTGTGAACCCAGGCCAGGGGCCCACTAGCTGACTAAAGGGACAAGGGCCAGGCCAATGCTGGTTATTTGCGTTACTGGACTTTTAGGTTTTGCTAATTAATGTCACCACCATACCGAGGGACACCTCCTTGCCTGTCGCCTTTTTCTTCTTTTGAATTATTTCCTTGGGATGAGTTCAAAACCGTTTCTCCAACCCTTTCTGCAGTTGTCAGCCTCCCAAGCATAGGTAGCTGTAAGTCCTGCAGGGGATGAGGCTCCCCTGCAAGGAGTGGCCTGCAGTGGGGGGCCTGCGGCTGCACACTCCAGCCGAGGCCCCTGTGCCAGAGATTACATCACCAGGAAGGGTGGGCTCTCAGCAGTGGGGACGGAGGGGTGGGAGCTGCAGGGCTTCTTGTCTCTTGAGATTGCTACCTCATCCTGAGGGGGAGGAAAACTGATACAAATGTATAAGGCAGGCTTGCCCAGTAGTCCTTTGAGAACAGTCCAGAAAACTCCCATGGGGGCGTATGTATTACAACTCAGAGGAATTAAGGGAAGCCAAGTGTTAGGACCGGGGCCTCAGCCTGGGAATCGGCTGCCTGAGTGGAAGTGCACGAGTGAGTGTGGGAAAAGAAAGTGAAGGCTGGAGAAGGAGGCGGGCAGGGTCCAAGATGGGGGCCCTCCACTGGGTGGCTTTCAGGGGATCCCAAATTCCCCAGGTTGTATACAATATTTCGTGTGTATGATCCAGATGTCGGCTGAGACATCCTTTGAGTTCCAATAAATTCAGTGCCTGCCCCTGCCACGTGCACCCCACCCCCAACCCCTCCAGGGACTTGGGGAGCTAATGACTTCCCTGGTTATCACAAGCTTTACTGTCTTCCAAACTGGTTCAGTTTGAGGATCGTCCCACCACCCTGTAGGTACTTCTCTTGTGCTCTGGATTGACCCAGACACGGAAATCGGCCCCTCTCAGTGACCAATACACACACGCAAAGGCACTCAGGATACCATCAACTCATACTGCAGACTGACTGAAGGTTCAAGGACCAGCAAGGTAAAGCAGACATTTGCTTTTGTTTTGATGTTGTTGTATTTGTGTGTGTGTTTGTTTTTCATCTTCCTAGCGTCCCTTTCACTGTCTGGTAAAAACAGAGACTTGCTTTTTCCCAGTTCTGTGTTTCTGAAGGTGTTGCCACGTGTACTATCCCAGCCCACCAGCCACTGGGGTTGGCACCTGACCCAGGCCTGGCCCAAACCAGTGAAGGTACCCCTGGAAACTGGGTGACTGAGCTGCTGTCAGGTAGATCCGGGGCTGTTGGGGACATCTTCCCAACCCTGCAGAAGAGGCCTCTCTCCAGGAAAGAGAATAAAGCCAAGACCAAGAAAAAGCCGAGTCGAGAGACATAGGGGGAGTAGAAGGGAGGTGTCCTTTGAGCCCCCGATCCACTTGAGCCAATGTGAGAACTACCACACTGTGAATGGCGTCCCCTTGAGTTCTGCAACTCATGGGACCATGGCTCCGTTGTCAGTTTCCCAATTAAGCAAGCTAAGGTAGTCCGTTTTTCCTGGTTTTTTCTTTCTTTTTTAAAGATTTTATTTATTTATTTTTAGGGAGGGAGAAAGAGAGAGAAACATCAATGTGTGAGAGAAACATGGATCAGTTGCCTCTCGCACGCCCCCAACTGGGGACCTGGCCCACAACACAGGCGTGTGCCCTGACTGGGAATCGAACCTGCGACCCTTTGGTACACAGGCCAGCACTCAATCCACTGAGCTATACCAGCCAAGGACCCTGGTTTTTTTCCTTAAGAAATTTGAGTTGCGCGCTGACTGGTGTGGCTCAGGGGGTTGAGCGTCATCCCGCAAACCAGAAGGTCACCGATTTGATTCCCTGTCAGGGCACATGCCTGGGTTGCAGGCTAGGTTCCCGGCTGAGGGTGTGTGAGAGGCAACTGATCTGTTTCTCTCACAGATCGATGTTTCTCTCTCCCTGTCTTTCCCCTCCCTTCCCCTCTCTCTAAAAATAAATAAATAAAATCTTTAACCAAAAAAAAAAAAGAAATGTGAGTTGAAGTTCAATCACTTGCTACCAAAGACTGGACACAGACGGGGCTTCCGTCTACTCTATGTTGCTGGTCCTCAAGCCTTCAGCCAAGCCTGGAACACAGGCTTTTTGGTGTTGAAGTCATGGGGAGGGGCTGATCTGCACATCTGAGTCAACCCAGAGCAGAATGAGAGGACGGTCGCAGGGGATGTGATGACGGGCAAACTGAACCTGTCTCTGATGCAGAGCTGCTTAGTCCATCCTTTGCTCCTACCTTTCACCGCCCCGCAACGCGGCACCTATAGCCCCATCAAGTCATTTTTCCGAACGAAGACATTTTCTTTCCCAGAAGGAATCAGATGCTAAAATAGTTGTATTTTCATAGTGTGTGTGTGTGTGTGTGTGTGTGTGTGTGTGTGTGTGTGTATTTCTACATGTATTTTTCTGGAGACAGGAGTGCTCATTTTCACCTACTTCTCAAAGAGTTCCTTGACTCGGAAAACAGGATAGAAAAAAAGAAGGTAATGGGAGGGGGTCCTCACCCACTAGAGCAGGCGGGAGGGGCGCCAAATGGAGGCTGGAGTTAGACCCTACAAGGCAGATCACACACCGTTCCAACCAGAAGTGTCCTGAGAGGTTTTCAAACATCGTCAGCCTCAGAACCTTGTGTTCTAACAGAATCTTATAGGAAAACAGACAAAAGGTGGCAGGGAAGGCCCTGAGAGGGAGGGGAGGATCTTGGAGAGGCCCTCAGGAAGGTAAAATCCTTAAGGCTCCTCAACGTGCTCTTTGCAAAACCCCCGATCTCACCCGAACAACTAACTTTACAGATGGGGAAACTGAGGCCCACAAAGTAGTGAGTTGCTCCAGTTGTCCAACGAGCTGTGATATCATCCGGAGTAGAATGTGAGACTCCCACCTCCAGGGGCCGGGTCTGTGCTCTTCTCTCTGCCTGGGAAATGTGAAAACCACATTTTCGGCCCCAAAACCTCAGAGTACTCAGTCCTTTCCACAGCCCACACACAGGGGGCTGGCTCTCGTCCTGTAAAACGCCCCCCACTCTAGCCCGGTGGCTCTCCTGGCCCTTCTGAGCAGGACACTGGGGATCTCTTTCATCCAGGACGGAGTCGTAGAGGAGGGACTGGATTGCAACTCCTCACTCATGGCAATGCAGGTCCAGGCTATATATCGTGTCTCAGGGTCCAAGGAGAAGCCAGTGTCAACTGGGAGACCAGGATCTGCTCAGGGCAGGGCCCCAAGACATCTCACTTTACAAGGATGGAATTTCACAACTTGTGTGTTTTAATTAAATTTTTATTTTTATGGAATTTTAGCTAAAGTTCCCCCAGTCCTGCAGCTCATTCATTGTTATTAAAAAACCATGACCAGATGAGAAGAGAAGAGAAGAGAGAAAAAAAAAAAAGCTGTCCGAGCGCGAAAATGAGGCCACTTTTTGGGGACTATCTGACCGCGCTGCACACTTGAAACCCACCCCCAGCCTTCGGATGCTGATTCGGCGCCCATGACTTCACAGAGCAGATTTTAAGTCTGTGGCTTATTGCTTTCTGAGCCTCCCGGGGCTTATAGGATTATTCTGGATTTAATCCTTTAATAATTTTTCCTCCCTCCTGTCTGAGGCTTGGCTTTCCAGCCGAAAGCAGCCTGGGTGAGACAGCTTGCTTTCAGCCCTGACGGACTCCCCGCTCAGACTGCTGCCCACCGCTGCTGTAAGACAGTTAAGGGGGAAGATCTGTGCAAAGCTGACCGTTCTGGGACTTACACAGAGAAAGCTTAAGGGTCCTGTTCCAAAGCTTCGGTGGAGAGGAGGAGGTGGCCCTGCCAAGGCCTGTGCCCGAAGCCTGGCATACGTCATCCGCTCCACTCCTTACAATGGCATTGGAAGTGAGGGTTATTATCCCCGTTTTCCAAAATAAGAAACTGAGACTCAATGACAACAAATAGCTTCAGTGGCCCCAGGTGGTAAAAAGCAGGCCAGGCTCCCAACTCACCCACTGGACTCAGGGGTCCCTGCCTCTGAGCCACAGCCACCCCGGGCATGGTTCCCCTCCACCCCAACCTATTGCCCCTTTCGGTTGAGCATGTGGCTAGACAGGGACGCCCCTGGAATCAGGGGCAGGTGAAGGAAGCCCCGTGCTCAGCCAAACAGCCCCGGTAATTAAAGCCCGAGCGGTGCCCCAGGCCGACTCTCCTCACCGAACCTATACTCCAAGACGAGCAGGTGCAACCCAGTTGAAGGCGCCCTACCTGAGTGCCCGCTGCAACCCGGGCTGGGGGCAGAGGTAGAGAAACATACGAGACATCCTACCTGGGGCAGGAACCAAACCTGTGCGAACTAACATGACATAAGGCTGTAGTGTTGCTACCATGTGGGAGCCCAGGGGAGCCAATGAGGCTCTGACCTACACGGAGGTGGCCACATTTGGACTTGGCCTTGAATGGATTAGTTGGGTATTGACCAGCTAAGGAGGAGCAAGGGGAGTGCTGAGCAGAGGCAACATCATGGGCGGGAAAGGTATGGAGGTATAAAGCAAACGTGCATTTGAGAAAATGTAGAAAATACTGTTCTAAGTGTAGCAGGGGAAGGGGCAGCTACAGGGATGGTTAAGACATAAAAGGCGTCCTCATAGTCTAGGGCAGGGGTGAGATCTTGCCCGACTGTGTGGCTGGAGCAGAAGGCGGCAGGAAAAGTAGTTGGGATTTTGACCTAGATCAAGGGAAGGGATGGCGTCCCCAGTGTCCTTTCATCATCTGGCATTCACAGGGCTCAGCAGGGGAAAATCAAGCTGAGATCCTGACTCCCCATTTCTACTTCTGGCACCTCTGGCTGGCAGCTGAATCATGGTCTTCCTGTTTCGGGCTTTCTGGGAGATCTCCAGGGAGAGGGGGTCGCACCCATTCACCTTGATTGGCGTGATCCCCACTCATGACCCTGAGAGCCCCAATAACTGGCCCTCCTGTCCAATAGCCCTTTGGAAGAGGCAGGCTCTGTCTGCTGCCCTCCTCCCCTCAGCTGAGCTCTACAATCAGCAAGTCGATTCTAGTCACTTCTAGATCCACAGTTCATTCAATCAACAAACCTCCAGTGGATCCCTTCACGGTACCACATGCCGTGCACCGAGCTAAGCATTGAGATATAGAGATGAAAAAGACAGTCCCAGCCCTCTCGGCAGAAGGAAAGGACAAAAAAAACAAACAAGCAAACAAAAGCAAACAGGTCATGGCAACCCAGTAAGAATAAGTTTTATCAGTGGAGGTGGTCACAGTGGGGAGGAGAGGGTAGCATCAGTATCCCCAGCGAGCTCGTTAGAAATACAAATTTGCAGGTGCTGCTTCAGACCTATTGATTGGGAAACTGAGGAAGGGCCCAGCAATCTTCGTTATAACAAATCCTCTAATTCTGGTGCAGGCTCATGTGTGAGAATCAATGAGCTATAGGAATACAGAAGAGAGGGTATTACTTAACCCTGGATGCAGTGGTGGAGGTTTGCTGGAGGAAGAAGCTCCTACAGCAAATCTTCCAGAAAAAGGAGCCAGAGGAAGGGGTAAAGAGCCATCCAGGTGGATGAAGCTGTGTGTGCAAGAGCACAGAGGAGGCGGGGCTCTGGGTGTTTTCAAAGAACTATGGGGGTGGTGGGTTGGCAGCCTAGTGGCTGGAGATTAGGCTAGAGGAGCTGGGGAAAGGAACCAAAAAAAAAAAAAAAAAAAAAGATTTCAGATTGTCTGATAGAAGGAAGGCAAGAAAGAGAGTTGAGGTGTGCCGTGCGTGGACCCCATGCAGTAAAAGACCGGTCTAGATCAGCCATGTCTGACAGATAACTCCAAAGCCCTGGAAGCAAGCCCCCCAGCCCCCACACCTCGTCCCTGAAACCCCTTTGGTTAACCAAAACGGCATGACCTCATGTGTTATGGCTGCAAAGGCACGGGGGAGGCCAAATCCGGTGTTTGTATTGAAATTAATTGGGGGCTCCATGGATGATGAAGGCTTTGAGGAATGCGCAGGCCCCCGATGTGATCCTGCACACAATGGTGTCGCTTACGACCACTGCGGGCCCCCAGCGGCTCACATCTGCACGTCCACAGCCCTCCTTGATGAAATAATAATCAGAGACAGATAGGAGTATTTTAAATCCAAAGCAGATAGCAACCGGGGACTTGGGATGGAGAGGGCTCAGGTAAGCACCCCAGAGCTATTTTTAGCCTAGGAAAGGGAGCCCCCATTTTACCAGGGCAGCCACTTGTCAATCAGGAAAATCCCACTGCTCACCCCCGGCCCTGATTTATGGTGATTCAGAGGGGAGATGCTGCCAGGAACAGGGCTGGGGCCAGGAAAATTTCATCTGTCTGGAATCCGACAGGAAAAAAGAGGCCTGGAAATTTCAGAGGAAGCTGGGATCTGTGCCGGTTACAGCGCCTCTGTTTGTGTTCGCTCAGCTGGCTCCTGTTAGCGAGTTAAGGGTCCGCTGAGGAAAAGCATCGGGCCAGGTTTTTCCATCACTCCAGACCTTGAGCTTGATCCCCAGGCAGCGGCGGCTCCTGTGACCTCCGACCCCGAACAACAGGAGCCTTCACCAGGTTTCCCTTGGCCCTCAGACCTGGGCCTTATCTTCAATCAACGTCTTTGTCTTTGTCTCTTTCCGCTTACTTAAAAAAAAAAAAAA